>CM048821.1:3886614-4135681 GCA_026586065.1 Dioscorea zingiberensis | reverse complement strand
AACAATTACCAAATTGTATGAAAATGAATATGCTAGCTTATATTTCGATGATATTCCCATCCAGACATTAAAAACTCTTCAAAACATACTTAGGGGCTAAACGTGGAAGCGAGTGGGAATGCACGCGATCCCACTGACCAGAGGCGCGCTATCAGATCGACATATATATATATATATATATATATATATATATATATATATATATATATATATATGTGAATAAATCATAAATTAGAGAATTTGAGCTTGGTTTGTATAAACTGTACCATTTTTACCCATTATGGTGCTACAAGCCAAAGAATCAAATACTCTCTTTTCCTTTTAAGAAGATAGCAAGGATGCTTTCGCTTTTCTTTCCTTTCACATAATGCCCAAGTAAATGAAGGAAAGAATTAGCATTATGGAGCACAAGCAAAGAATCAAATTGTCTCTTTTCCTTTTAAGAAGATAGTAAGGATAAAGCTTTGCTTTTCTTTCCTTTCTCACATAATGCCCAAGCTAAATAAAGGAAAGAAATTAGGGATTGGAATCCACTTGTTGTGAGAATAGTACAATCCACATAAATGTTCATGCTTAATTAGGTATGTGATGTACTTTATTCTTTGTTTACTATATTTCTTTCTTAAGAGATTTATTATCAAATTAATAATGAATATAAACTTAAATATTTCAGTAATTGATTTGGAAGATAAAATATAATCTTATGTTAAATACAAAGTAAATTTGAAACTAATTGGAATATATACAATGTTAATTATTATTTCCTTCTGAATCTCTTTTGGCTTACATGACATTCTTAATATGAGGGTGTCATATGAACTACAATAAATATTTTAATACATCAGTAGAGAACATTTATAAAAGAAAAAGTGTTGCCACATCATAAATAAATAATTTTCTATTATTAATATAAAAAACATGGTCCCAAATTCCTAGCTTAATCTTAATTCTTCCCAAAATTTAGCTATCATGGATACACCGTCCAAATAAAACTTGGATCAATAGTTGCAAATCATTTTCTTATATTGGAATACAAAGAATCAAGGAAAGAAAAAGAAAGGTGCTTTGCCTTTGCTTTTGTAGTGGTTTTTCTTTTATCCAAATGGCCAGGAAATCAAAGCAGCACAAATGTTTCTCATTCATAACATCAGTGTATATATACACACACATGCCCTGGTTTGAAGTACTCAAGCCATTGCCATCCCATTCCTTCACTTTTTAGCTCCCAACAACTCAAGCAACACAAAAAATACATATGATTGTTGACGTTTATGGCTTTCAATTTGCAGATATCCTACGGTGTTCCTCATCAAAGACGAGATAATAAAATGATGGCACTGTGAAGGAAGAAGACCTCAAAAAACTTGAAAGAAAAGTAAGAATGATCCACAATGTACAGAGGATGCCGAGCTTAAGGCCATACGCGTGATGATGTGTTCGCGGATTTACCACATTGGTCCAAGAGACGCTTTCGGCGATGCCGATGCATATAATACTGTATAACTCTCGTGACTCATGCCGAGATATTGCAAGACGTTTCCGCGTAACCAACAGTGCACGTTGTTGTAATTCTTCGGCTTCCATTCACCGCCGGCTTCATTTCTTTCGCCACCGGATAGGTGGTCCCATCTGAGCCTCCACGCAAGACTAGAAGATATTTTTTACATGAAAATTCTGGACTTTGATTTGTCTCTCACTACAACCTTTAAAGCTTCCATAATGAGAGCATTACGAACTTAATGAGACTCAATCCCCATGTCGAGCCTGATATTGTGGGGTCTCGATAGAAAATAACACTAATGAATTAGTGAGAAATTGAAAGATCTTCAGTAACTCTCAAACCATCTCTCGCTTATGGGATTGTTCTCAAGATGGGAGGGATAGGCAAGACAACCCTGGTAATAAAAAGATTAGCCAACTATAAAACTATTAGGGATAAGTTTCAATTCCACCACCAAAGACTAGCTGGAATAGTGTCTCAAAAAAGATTACCTGACGTAAGAATTGCTTAAATCCATCATAAAACATGCCGGTGGGAATTCAGCACGCTGCCAGAGCGCCCGTGAGCTTCAATGATATTCTAGGCCAAACAATCCTTCACAAAAAATATTCTGAGCCCCTGGCGATATTTGGGATAAAACATCCGGAAGAAATTGCTTAGAAAACCATTATTAAATGCCGGTGCCGGCAAAGTATCCTCTTGATCACTTCTGGGCGAATGAGCGCGGGTTGCTCTGCGGAACGGGATGCCCATCTCCATCATCCGGCCCGCTAACCATTATCTGACGGTGATGTGCTGGTCATTGATATGCAAGACGGCAGTTTAGAACCGAGAGGAATATGGTGAAATGCACGCCGGAACCTCTTCGCAAGCAGATTGTGACAGCAGTATGCCATGGTCATCCGCTCGCTTATCAAAACCATCTCCGAGTTCTCCATGATATGCTGAGAAGTTTACTCAAATGCCCCACCATGCCTCCAAAATCCAAATTTTGGTCAATTTAATCGAAATTCCAGAGGGAGTCATGGGGGTGCCTCTATTTGAGCTAATGAGGACCTGCTAAACCCCAACTCTGGCTAATGCTTTACTTTCTGTTCTTTGTTACCTAAGAATTGCTTCGTTATCTTCGCGCATAACACATTGATCCACTAATATTGTGTTGCCTCTGGCTTTGTCAAAGAGCGTGATAATATGGATCATGGCAAGATGTGGCGACAGGAAGTACTAGCAAGGAACTTACCCCGGGTCGAAGAAATCTTTTTTTGGTAGAGTGGATCCTCTTTCTTACAGAAAATGGAGGGATCCACAATGCATGACCCTCCTAGCGCGTGCTCTTGCTCAATTCTATCACTCAAGGTGAGTATTTCTCCCGGAGAAGTGGGTAACATTGGCTGGTGAACCTCATTGGCATCCCAAGAGATGAAGCTTCGCCATTTATCGACATTTCAGGAGATTTCTTCTTTGAAGACCTCTCCTGAGATTTGTGAAAGAGCAAAGGTATCAGTGGGAGGACCTTAATTATTCCTCAGGCATTCCGACAAATACATTACCTGAGGAGATCTCTTTTCCAAAAGCTCAAGTGCTTGAGGCTCTTGGATTTGAGTAAAACGAATTTGATAGGTTGTGCCTGAATCTGCAAGCAGTCTTGGTAGCACCTCAGGTATCTTGGAAAACTTTTTCCTGGAGATTCAATGATCACGCCGGCTACCAGAGAGACCATAGGAAATCTCCTTCAGCCAACTTGCAATACTCTCGATCCCCTCCAGGCATGTGAACAACTCTCAGAGCTCCCAAAAAGCATAGCAAACTTGTACAAACTTAGGAGGTATTGATCTTGCATGGTACCCTTTCGGGTTATTGGTATTCCTGGCGGGGATCAGACAACTTATTTATCTGGAATAGAAAAGTCACACTTTTAGTGGACAAATGATCAGAGAATAGATGGAGCTTAGAAAATGTTACTCCCTCACTGGAAGATCTCAAAGCCCCTTATCAACCTTAAATTGAACAATCACCATTGTGGAATTTGGAGAGGGCTGCCATAGCTCAAGTTGATCCCATTCTAAAGAGACAAGACACCTATATTGATTTATTTGGAGTTGTCATGCAGCTCTGAGGGGTGGCCATACCTAACAAGAAGATATAAAGCGAGGATCTACACGGGATGTTTTCGAGGAGAGACTTCTTCCTCTGGGGCTTTCCAAGCTCAGTTGAAAAATTTCTACAAATCAGGGGATACTTTGGCATGGAGTTCCCTGACTTGGATGTGAAGAACAGAGAGACCTGTTCTTGAATTACTGACAAGAGGTTGACATTTTGAAGTGCAGGAATTGCTCTCAGCTCCCTCCATGTGGGCCAGCTCCCTCTGCTGGATTATCTCTTCATCGAAGGTGCTTGGTCTATAAAACACATAGGTAACCTGGAGTTCATGCAGGAAGTGGGAGAGAAGAAGCTTTTCCCAAAGTTGAGGAAGCCTTCATACTTGGAAGACATGCCAGGAGTGGGAAGGAATGGACCTGTGAAGCAAAAGACGGTGCAAGGGTGATGACGCCAATTCTCGAGTCATTGGTGATAAAAAGGTGTCCACGTCTAAAGTCCCTTTCTCAAGGCCTTCTTCGTCATGCAACAAACCTAACTACTCTATGGATCAAAGAATCACACAGCCTAACTGTCATTGAGGGTTTCAAAACTGTGCAATACGCCTTTCTCATAAGAAACAACGGAGTTGAAAAGAGTTTCGATCTCCCTGCAGTTCGGAACCATGGTAATCAGAGATTGCCCGGCTTTGCTACATCATGTTGGGGTGCTACCTTCATTGCAAAACTTGGAATGGGGACTCAAGTATGAGGTTCTTGCCGGACTGGATGTAGTACTTTCATCCACGTTCCTATTTTCCCAACACTCCAGAAGATGTCCATCTTCGCCGGTGATGTTCCTACTCTTCGCCGGTGCCTCATCGATGGCCCTTACTGGCCCAAGATTCAGCACATCCCCAATGTCTTCATTGGGGTGATGAATAATAGACCAGAGTTCATCTCCTATACAAAGAGCCATTCAGCTTCCGTACAAACATCGATGCAGTTGTTGATGCTCCTCCTCTTCCATGAGTATGATTAATTACAGCAATGAATGATTTGAACTTCAAGGTGATCACGAATTCTCATTAACTTCTTTCTCAATTCTCTTTTTTTTTAGCTAATTATTATTGCTGCATGCTTCTATTAGGTAGTTTGCATTCCTACAAATTAAGGATTTGTGTGCTTGTGTGTGTGTTTGTGTGGACAATCCCGTGATGCAACTACTTGTTCTTAGATTCTGTTGCCAAGGTAAGTAAATTAAACTTAGTATATATATATATTAATTTATATATTCATTGAGAAATTTCAATTTGTCTGAGATTTTTGGAATTCATTTAAAAACTTTTCTTTTTAATTTGCAGGTGATTGATTTCTGGTTTGTTGACATAAGAGGCTTGTATGTGTGGATTTCTCAAATAAAAAGCCTGGCTTGTGTTTGTGTGGATTTCAATAAAGTGACCATCTAATTCAGTCTTATTGAATAAATTTGTATGTGTGTGGGGTGTTGTGTTTATGTTTATGTATTTCGTGACATTGAAATAAAAGTTTGCCCAGATTGAGTTTAATATATATATATATATATATATATATATATATATATATATATATATTAAAAAGGGTGTCCGTGCAAAATTAATACTTTCTTATGATCTTAGAATTTTTAATGCATTTATCCAATTTCATTGCATGACATGATGATGAATATATCACCAACACTTGATTCTTAATTATTTTGTAGAGCTAGCACTGAGAAAATTATTTTTGGCAATCATCAAAGTAGTTACAGGTCAATACTTATTATGATTTTTTTTTTTAAAATTAGTTATAGTTTTAATTTGGTAATCATGTGGATCCGATCCCTTGACGCCGCCGTATAGTCTAGTGCTCAAGGCCATGTACCAAGTTCAGGAGTGCGAGGTAAAAGAAGCTCATCGATCGGTGAGACCCCTCTGTTTTATTGGTACTCACGTTGTTATGAATTTACCAGAAAGTTTCATAATTATTTTTATGAATTTTTAAGAATGTTGAATAAAATCTAAATCTGGTGGAAAAAAGAGTAGAAATTTAAGTAGAAGATATAAAAGGTCTAAATCTTATTTTTTATTTTTCGCTGAACCCTAAGATTTTGATCAAGCTGATAGTTTGGGGTTTAGTTCCTTAATCTCTTACTACATCCATATTTTCTTGTTGCCTCTGCCATAGCTTTTGGTCCTTGTTTTGGATCTTTGAATTTTACTTTGAATTTTTCCTGTCCTCTTTTTCATATCATAGCTTTATATGACAGGAAGAATAATGCAATTTGTTCGTTGCGGTTGGGATGGTTGCCATTGGATAACCAGTAACAAACAAATTTCAACTTTATTGTTACTTACAGTAGCCTTTATTTTTATTTTTTTTTTATTATTATTTTTTTTTTTTGATAAAGATGGATAAACCACCAATTTTATTTATAATAGAGGAAGAACAAAAACATGAACTACAATCAACCCACTTCTACAAGATAAAGCACAATATAAATATGATATGGACTCATTGTAACATGAAATTGTTTTCCCCTTCTTTAATTGTTCACCTCCCTCCTAGCCTTTATTTGGAACAAAGTTCATTAAAAGTTATGTATTCAGTTACGCTTCGCAATTCTGACTTGGGAGCATATGAAACATATTCTTTGTGGCGGTGTGCCTATTTTAGCAAATGCAACTTATCTTTTTGAATGATTCTTTATTGATTGACATCGAGGATGCTGAGCATGTGCCTGCACTGCGGATCATGAATCATATAATTTGGTTATTGGCACGCTTAATTACAATGAATCGAGATTGATTCAAATTGAAGTACATGGATTTGACCTTTCAAATCGGGTACATGGTATCAATGAATGTGTTCGCAGATTGTGTACAGTTGTGTAACTGCAAAGGAGATTGGATGTATTGGCATCAATAATAGAGAAATGCAAGGTATACCCAAGTAATTTGATACCTAGAGAAATTTGAGTGTATCTCCTATTATTCACATTTGGTTAAGTCAAGTGTCGTAGTAAGATTTTATGACGTTGATTCATTCTTTCCCAAATTTTTGGTTGTGTGGACATACCTTCTTCTTTTATGTTAGATTTTGGATTGGGTTGGTCATTTTTCTCAAATTTGAACCGGTCATTTCGTGAATCGATCGATGTTTGTAGGGTTATTTATCTTTCATCTTGATGACCTCCTCTCTCGCCTATATTTTTTATCCCGGACAAGCCTGATCGAACAAATCCTACATGCCCACCACGGAATTTGTGCAGCTATCACATCGGCCCGATGTTGCAAGCAGAGATCATAGCAAGTTGGCATTCACCGCTGTTGGATTGCTCGTGGTCAAAATGCAAGGCCACTAGTTCTTCTTTTCGGTGATGAAGGATTGGTTGTGTTAGCATTTGCAGTACCGTACAGTAGAACATATATGATTCAACCCTATCAGATCTGCTGGTCAAACCTGAAGGCGTTAATTATGACACAAGAGGGCTCCAAGTCCGAAACTTACCTATCAAAAATATTTAGCATCTTCATCGCCGGAGACGCCTTCAACGAGCTTTTAGTACCCTCGATGGGAATTTGAAAATGCTTACATCAGTGCGGTGAAGTTGATGAAGAGTTGTTTTCCCCTTTCACCTCTCTATATTCACCGTGGTTGCTTGTTGCAAAAATGGCTTCTCAACATTGGACTCGGTATGCCTACATTTCTTCACAAGAATATTTTATCTGAATTATTTCAGAATTTTAAGACATTTATGACAGGGAAATTAATGTCAATTAGTATGTCTAGTAAGTTAAAAGGTTTCTTGTGTGTGTGTGTGTGTGTGTGTGTGTGTGTGTGTGTGTGTGTGTGGGCGTGATTGCTTTATCAAGCTGTTAGATACTCTTGCGGGTATATTGCAAAATTCCTAAGTAGTTCTGTTATGTTGAGTCATATGTCATATAGGGCCCCACCCGGGGTTATTTATTTGTGGGTTACCAGGTTTGAAATTTGAAAAATTTTGTGGGTGTGTGTGTCTGTGTGTACTCTTCCTCTCTGTCTTCTCTCCTTGGCTATCCATCCATCCAGGTGGGTGCGGATTAAGCGTGTGCATTTTGCTTCTTGTTTTCTTCTTCGCATTACCGCTCCTTGGCATTGAGGTGGCACCTGTCCTCTTTTTTCCTTCTAACATGGTATCAGAACTACCGATCCGGCGAAACCTGCGCTCACTTCTTCTTCGCGACTTCACTGCACACCATCCCCTGTGCACGCCTCTCCTGTGTGAGCTCTTGGCGGCCTGCTGACCCCCACGGTAGTGCTGCTTTTCTCTGATTCTCCGGCGGCCTGCAGCCCTCAGGCGATCTCCTTTCCTGTGGCCCTCCGGTGATCTCCGACGCCCTGTTTTCTATGATCCTGTGTGCGTGCACTGCTGCTGTACTATCAATTTCTCTCTCGAGTCTCCTGCGCGCTGACCTCTGCAGCACCTCCTAGCACGACCCAACTCCTGCCTGCTTCTGGACTTCTCCTTCCCTAGAGCAGCCTATTCTATGGCGTTTTTACCTCCACAGCTTTCAGCACATCAGATGCATTCAGTGCAGTATCTTGCTTCTCCTTTATCTTCTTCCGTTCAGCTAACGCCAGATGATCAGCATGCTTTTACTTTGTTTCGGCATTTTCAGCAATTTCAGCAGTTTCAGCAGTTTCAGCGTTTTCAACAGTCTCAGCTGATGGACACCTCTTCTATGGGTCATGCTACCTCTGCTCAGGTTACCCCTGCTTCCTCTGTTTCAGGTACTCCCTGTCCTCTATGGCTCCTGGATTCTGGTGCGTCGCTTCATATGACTTCTGATGCCACTCATCTTACTCATTGTCGCCCAGCTCCACATATCACCCGTGTTCGTATTGCTGATGGCACCTCACTACCTGAATCTTCCATTGGTCACTTTACCACCAGTTCATTCTCTGTCCCCTCTGTTTCCCATGTTCCTCGTCTTTCCATGAATCTTATATCTGTTAGCCAGCTCACTGACCTTGACTGCCAGGTTGTATTTGATCGTACTTCTTGTCGTGTGCGGGGATCGTAGCGAAAGCGATGATTGGAGTTGGCCGACGCCATAATGGGGTGTATGCTCTGAGTCCCTTTGTCTTCCGCTCTTCTTCTCCACCGGTCCAGCTCATTACGTAACTTTGCTGTTTTTAGACTTTCATCCGGTGGCATCATCAGCCAGCCCTGAGTCATCTTTGTCCTTCTCGTTTGTCTTCATTAGTCGATGAGGTGGTTCCTTAGGAGCTGTCTCTCCTAAGTCTGATATTACATGTTGTGGTTGTAAACTTGGTAAACAACTACAGCTCCCTTACCCATCGAGTCAGTCTCGGTCGTCTGCTCCCTTTGATCTCATTCACTCTGATGTATGGGGCCCTGCCCCTTTTCTTTCCAAAGGTGGCAATAGATATTATGTTTTGGTCATAGATGATTATACCGCTTTTACTTGGGTCTACTTTATGCATCATCGCGGTCGGCTTAGTTAACATCTATCGCGCTTTGTTTCTATCGTTCACACTCGGTTCTCTACCTCTATCAAGACCTTTCACCGATTCAAAGTGAGAATACACTTCCCATGCTTTCCGCTCACTTCTTTCCTCTGAGGGTACCTTGCCTCGCTTATCCATCTGGGGCTCATGCCGAGCAGGTGTTGAGCGCAAGCATCGCCATATCTTAGACCGCTTTCGTGCTCTTCTTTTAGGGGCCTCTGTTCCTCCCCATTTTGGGTGATGCCGTTGGGGCACCGCTAGCTATCTTATTAACCCTGCAGCCCTCCTCTCTTCATCGCGGGTCGTAGCCGGGTGAGTGTCTTCACCGTAGTACTCCTCGCTTCTGATCATCTTCGTGTCTTTGGATGTCGTTGCTTTGTTTTGCTCCCTCCACGGAGCGGACAAAGCCGGCCGCCTGATCGACCCACATGTCTTCACGGGTTATAGTCTAGAGCATAAGGGGTATCAAGTTGTTATGATCCGGTTGCTTTCGGAGGATGCGTATCTCTCGGGATATCACCTTCATGGAGTCTACTCCTTTTATGCTTCCCCTTCCTCTACTGTGTCTTTCTCTCCCTCTATCTCCTTATCTTTTCTTTTCCCAGCTTCTTCTTCTGAGGAGTCCGCTCCTCTGTCATCTTCCCTTGCATCTACACCGGTTGTTTCCCCTGTCTCTCGTGAGTGGACTGAGCCCACTCCTCTTCCTCCTGTCCATCCCCCTATCCGGTTATATTATAGTCGCCAGGCTTCGTGAGCTCTGTTACAGCATCCCACGGTACGGGTTTCTCATCTCTTCTCCCCTGGCGATGATCACCCTTGCCACTGAGGTACCTTCTCATCCCTACTCTCTTCGTGATCGTTCCACTTTGGCTCCTCCTCACCGTTTTGCTGCAGTTAGTACCAGTTTCTCTGGAGTTTATGAGCCCGAGGTATTACCTACAATGGAAAATGCGCTACCGAGTTACACAGTGGCGCTTTGCCATGACAGAGGAGCTTGATGCTTTAGTTCGTACTCAGACTTGGGATCTTGTTCCTCTTCCTACGCATGCTATCCCGATCACCTGTAGATGGATCTACAAGGTGAAGACACTATCAGATGGGTCTATTGGAGCTACAAAGCGCGTTTGGTGGCCTCGTGGATTTCAGCAGAGTAATGGCTTAGACTATGAGGAGACCTTTGCTCCAGCTTGCCCATATGCACACGCTCGCACCTTGGATTTCGCTGTAGGCTGCTTCGGTTGGGCTCTCGGTCGATTAGATGTGAAGAATGCTTTTCTTCATGGTGACTTCACATGATGAGGCTTTACATGATACCTCCTCACGGCCTTCCTCGACTTCTTGAGGATGGTTTGCCGCCTTGGCGTGTGCTCTCTATGGTCTCAAAGCGAGGCACCTCGTGCTGGTTTGAGCGATTCGGCTTCAAAGACCGTTGTTGAGGCAAGCAGGTTTCACTGGCTGAGCACTCATGACCCCGCCTTTGTTCATTCACTCTTCTCGGGGTGGGGACGGTTCTACTTCTCTATGTTGGCGACATGATCCTTATCAGTGATGATTACGCTCCACATTGCCTTTGTAGGCGTAAGTCGGTGAGACTTTTTCTCGATGATAGATCTTGGTCCGCTGCATTACTTCTTGGGCATTGAGGTTACTTCTTATCACGATGGGTTTTAGTTTGTCTCAAAGAACGCTATATTACGGATCTACTTGCTCGCTCACGGGTCTTACCGATACTGTGATCGCTACCACACCCGCAGATGGAGCTTCACTTACGCCTTCGGGCCTCCCGATGGGACACCTTTACCGGATCCTACTCAAGTATCATCATTTGGTGGGTAGCACGGTCTATCTTTGCCGCCACTCGTCCGGATATTTCTCATCTTTGTGCATTTTCTTAGTCGTCAGCTTTGTAGGCTCTCCTACTTACGTGCATTATGCTCATCCGCTTCGGTTTTACGCCTACTTGCGTGGTAATCGCATCTCTCACGCCTATTCTATTCTCGACGATGCATCTCTTGATTCTGAGGCCTACTCGGATGCTACTTGGGGCGAGTGATCCGGATGATCGACACTCTCTTTTACGGTTATTATTGCATATTTCTTGGCTCTTTCTCTCATTGTTTGGAAGACCAAGAAAGCGGACCGCTTGTCTGCCGTTCTAGTGTTGAGAAGCCAGCCGCTTTGCCGCTACTACTCGAGGAGATCATCCGCTACGCTGGTTACTTCGAGGATTTTGGTGTTCACATTGATGGTCCCATTCCTCTTCACCGTGATGAGTACGGGTGCCATTGGTACTCTCGATCCGGTCAGCGTGGGAGTTGACCAAGCACATTGGTGTTGATGCTCATTTTACACGCGGATTAGCAGTTGTGGGCGATTTCTTTTGCATTTCCTCCCTTCGAAGTCGCGGTGGCTGACTTCTTCACCAAAGCTCAGACACGTGATCAGCATTCTTTTCTTTTATCCAAACTCAAGATGATGGATCCGTCTTGAGTTTGAGGGGGGGTGTTATGTTAGTCATATGTCATGAGTTTGAGGGGGGGTGTTATGTTAGTCATATGTCATATGGGCCCCACCAGTTATTTATTTGTGGGTTACCGAAATTTGGGCTTTGGGTGTGTGTGTGTGCTATGTACTCTTCCTCTCTCGGTCTTCTCTCCTTGGAATCCATCCGGTGGGTGCCGATTGGCATGTGCAAAGTTGCTTCTTGTTTTCTTCTTGCGGTACCGCACCTTGGCATTGAGGTATGCTCTGTCCTTTTTCCTTCTAACAGCCCATGGGACTCAAGAAAGATGAGATGTTTGAAATTCCTATTTCCATCCACAGAGAAGTGGGAAACTTGCACACCCCAATTTTAATTGAAAGATGTTTGTTCTAAATGTAGTTTACTACTGTGCAAGTGCCGGTGATCCAAGACATGTGCACTCTTACTTCTTTCAATGTCACTGTTGTTCACTAATTAGAATGTGATGAATCAGCTAACCACCTTCGTAGGGAATGCCATGTGAACTCATTGTGAACATATGCTACCATCCTGTCCACAATGTCATTTTTAGAATGATTTCTCTTTTTATTTGATTTTTTTGACTCAATATGACAGAATGTAAGTGGATATCAAGTATCTTTTTTCTTTCTATGTTAATTGATATCGCAAGAGACTCACCCAAATAGGCTTTTATCTGGCTAACTGTTTGAAACTTAAAGGACAGGTGTATGTTCAATTGGAGAATTTGAGCAATGCAGATCCTCCCATACAAGTCTGTTGCTGCCCTCAACTGTGTAATCCTTGGTTGTGCCAATATATGGGACCTTGACAGAGCCTATGAGGACTTTTGAGGCCATCAGTGGGAAAGCTTGGAATGGTACCAGACATCCATTCTTATAATGCTCTAATTTGTGCTTTCGAAAGCTTAAAAGGTTGGCACTTCATATCCTCTTAAGTGTCAGATTCTTGTACTTGGTAGTGGACCAATTTTTACTTTCTTTTAATTTGGTGTGGTGTTGTAATTAACCTCAAATATGTAACCTTTTACTTTAACAGACATCAGAAGCTTCAAAGGTTTTTGAGCACATCTAGTAAGCCTGGGTGTGAAACCAAATGCAACCACATACACATTGCTGGTTGATGCACATCTTGTCAATCGTGACCAGAAAGCTGCTGTCTCTGTAGTGGATGAAATGGTACATGATCTCTTCCCTCTAATGTGCCGTAGCCTTTGCATTCCAAAGATTTCTCATACTCACATTTGAAAGAATTGCCTGTTTGGTAGGTCAATGCAGGTTTTACTCCTTCAAAACAGACTCTGAAGAAGGTGAGAAGACGCTGCTCTCGAGAGATGGACTTTGATAATGATGAAAAGGTACAGTCACTAGCTCGGCAGTTTAAGCTCAGGATGGGTAGTGAAGTTCGTAGAGAGATGCTTTACAACTTGGAATATAGTGCCGAATACTAGGATAAGGTAAAACTCATTAATTATCATATATAGATTTGAATACAAGGATATGACCAATAATTCATGCTTATTAACTTAGCTGATTATGCATCGTCTTTCCTGAAATTTGTACTTTCTTGTTCTCTAGGCTTCTTTGAACGATCTTCTGATGACTGAGAAGGGAGTATTCATTGTGTAAACTACTCGTATGTATTTCATTTTGACAGCTCTTCAGTATGGAGGTGTAGGATTTTGACTCTCAGGGTTATCAATCTAACAGACAAACCCCACATTATAATTTTCCCAGCCCTTTAAAGAATGAGTTGTAGTTCTCTCTTGGTTATTAAATTCTGAATAAATCCTACTTTTGTCATGAAAAAACACCACCTCAAAAGATTGTTTTATTTTTTTTTTTTATTTTTGGCACCATGATAATCAAATTTGCATCCGAAACCACCATATTTTGGAGCTCTAATTCATTGTGAGATCAGATGGTGTCTTCATTGAATGTCTTCCGATCCTTTCATGTATCTAAAACTCTTGTGAATGTGATTCTTGGCTTCTGATGAGATTATTTGATCAAAACACAAGCTTTTTATTTCTAACATGCAAGTAATTAAACATGAGGATGGGGACAATTAATTGGACAAAGCAACAGATTTCAGGATTGTGTGAGAACATGCAGAATTATTCCGGCAAGAATGCATTATTCACCATTCACTGAATCAGATACAATCCAAATCAAATCAAATCTATACAATCCTGAGCTTATTTACTTAATTTGGTTTATCACATTTTATTCTTTAAAATTAAATATATATGAATAATTCCATTAGTTCCTCACATTATAAATTTACATCAAAATCTTAAAACACTAAGATTAATCTAATCCCAAATGTTCGCTTTATAACTAATTGCGTCAAATGAAAATGAAATTGTTTTTTGATTTTCGAAAAAAAAAAAAAGATGATTTGGTTGTCATATTAATGCGTCAATGAGAATGGAGAGCATTTTTTTTTTTTTTTTTTGACAGAAGGAGCCTAAACATAGGCTAGTTAGAACAAAAGAGAAAAGAGAAAGCTAGCAACATTGTGCTTAAACCACATGGATCTGTGTCTTCAATCCGTGATCTGCCGTAATATCATCCGACCATCCGGGCTTGTCTTCACCCTTATGGTACCGGACTGCTGAGGATTAAGTCTTCCAAACTTTGCCAAAGCATCACCTGCATCTATTGAAATATCGCGGACAAGATGCCACCCAAAGCTAGGGAAATCGCTTCCCTCATCCTCTTGAAAAGAAGAATATCTTCAATGGCTCTCCGGCTTGTTGGTGTGTCCTCCCTTGTTATAAGCTCTAAGACCTCCTGATACCAAGAAACAATCCGACAGATGTGGTAGATCGTGGTCACATTACTGCTTAAGAGCTTCAATAATAGCTTTTAGCTTCACCTTGGATACTTGAGTCCTGCAGCTTTGGAAAAGTTGCTCCAGTGAGGATTAAGTCATAAGAACCTTGGATGGTCGCAGCAAAACCAAGACCACAATGAGGATCATCTTCACATTTGGATGCATCACAAAAACTATGAGATCATTGTTATAGAGAGATGTGTGAATAAACTCCCTGTATTGTCTTCTAGATTTCCGTGAGGTGTCCCTGTGTAATGGTGAGGGCTTGATAATAAATTTGTCGGGCAGCAACCTTTTTATCTTGGAACACCAACTCACATCTTCCTTTCCACATGCTCCTGCAATATGATGCTATTAGACATCTAAAAGATTGCATATCCTTCCTTCTTGTGTCTAGGTTCAGAATAGCCACTCTCCTTCCAGAAATTTTGTAAGAACCAATCATCTCAGATTCTCATGTGTGCACCTACCCTCCAAAGATCGCTCTGCAAATGGACAGATACGTAACAAGTGTTCCACAGATTCCCGCCTCAAATTGCAAAAGGAACACATCCTTTGGGGTCCAATGTTTAGAGCATATAAAAACTCAAAATGTTGGAAGTTTGCCATGAAATAGCCTCCAAAGGAAGGTTTTAACCTTAGGGGCTATCAAGTGGCGCCTCCAAATAATGTACCAACCCCGCCAAATATCCTCACCTAGGTTCTCAGAGTAGTGTTATATAGTGATTGTAGACGGTTGATACGCCCCAGCAAATTGAGGACACATGCCTCCGCACCCAAATGATTAGGATAAGAGTCATTCAATCGACAATTTTTGTAATCTATCCCAATCAAAGGAGCTACCAAAGCGAGTGTTGTGAGGTCCTGGACCGACTTAGATGGTTACCCTCTCGCAGTATGTCACTAATCAAGAATCGCTCAAATGGCGCATCCATGCTTAAATATGTGGGTTTAAGGGAAATAGGAATTTCATTGAACCAAGGATCATTTAGAAAACTAGTGCTCCGGTATTGCGTACCATTAATCCAAAGATTGGGTTTGATGAGTGTGGCGCTTTGCATAAGGACCTATAGAACCAAGAAGTATGTTCAAGGTCGGTGTTGGCCCATGGATGGAATTTCTACCGTACTTGCAATTAAGGATTTGGACCCAAAGCATGCCGTCGGAATTGAGAATAGAAAAAATGTTTTTGGACATGAGTGCAGTTTTGGCTGTCCTAAGATTCTTGATTCCCAATCCCCCCTCAGTTTTACCCAAAGTAGTAGTAATCCAATTCATAGTATGGAATCTGCCACCAGCAGTACCTCCATCCCATAGGAAATTTCTTGCTAATTTGGATATCATGTCAAGAATAGTATCAGGGACAGGATAACAGGACATGGAATAGACACGAATTGACAGTAATGAACTGTTAACAAGGATAGATCTTCCTGCTAAAGAAATTGAAGCTGCATTCCAAGAATTAAGACTCTGTCTTGATTTCTCAACAAGAGTCTGCCAATGGTTGACTGACAATCTCCTAGGAGAAATCAGCATTCCTAGGTATTTGAAGGGAAATGTGCCTAGTTTCATGCCCAAAATGTTTTCTAGTGATTTCCCTAGTCTCTTGTTAAACCAACTAGGAAGATGCAAGGTGGATTTGAGGAGGTTCACCTTCTGTCCAGTAAGATTCTTGTAAATTTCCAAGCACAATCTGCAGTTTCTAGCCACAGATCTAGAGGCTTTAGAAATGATAATGAGATCATCAGCAAACATCAAGTGGTTAAAATTGTTGGCTAATCTAGTGCCAAATCCAGAACTAGGTTCATATGCATAGCTTTATTTAAAAGTGCGTATAAGATCCTGGGAAACTAGGATGAATAGAAAAGGGGAAATTGGATCACCCCCTGCCTTATTCCCTCCGTCTGCAGATCCAATCGATTAGGTTTGCCCGTTGATTAAAAAGAAAAGTCGAGATGTGATGCATGCTTTAATCCATGATATCCAATTCTCGTGGAAATTCATAACCTTGAGGGTGGCAAGGATGGCGCACTATCTCTAGGGCATCATAGGACTTTTCTACATCAATCTTTAATAACATCCTAGGGGAAGATTGGGAATCATTTTCTAAAGAGTGAGTAATTTCCTGAGCTGCAATGATGTTATCAAATGTTGATCTGCCAGCTAGAAAACCACATTGTTCAGGGCCAATGATCTTGTGGATAACCAATTTCAGTCTGCTAGTCAGAATTTTTGATATTATTTTGTAGCAAACATTGCAGAGAGCTATTGGTCCAAATCTTGAACTCTATTTGGGGAATCTTTCTTTGGTATTAGGACAATATAGGTTTTTCCCTCGTGAAGTGGTAGTCCTGATGTGTGGAAGAAGTGTTGAATGGCGAGGTCGTGGATTCCTTCACCACATCCTTAAAAAATATAAAATTCTACATTAAAACCATCTCGACTGTGGCTTTTGCCCTTAGGCATAGATTTTAGAGTTTGAAATATCTCCCAAGTAGTGACTTCCTTGAGAGAAGATCCCCTCCCACATCATCTAGGGTTGGGAGATCATTTGGAAGGGTGTAAACCCGGCCTCAATGGATGTAGTGTTAGAGGGGTCCATAAGGTGCTATAGAAATCACAAAAACCTTGCCAATAGCCCCATGATCACTATGAATGGTGCCTTGATCATCATGATGGCAGATCTTATTCTTATGACTTCTAATCTTAGCTTGCTTATGGAAGAAATTTGTATTGTAATCTCCATTATGGAGCCATAAGAGCCCCGCTCTTTGGGCCCACTTAATGGTATTCTGTCTAATGAGAGCATTATATTTGTTGTACGTGCTATTTAGGGCTATGTTTTCAAGATCCGTGATATTCATTGGACCCTTCCAGCTTGTTCCGTGTTTGATATATCAGCTTCACACTTAGTTATAGCCCGATCTAAGGAGTTTAAGCCTTCAAGTTTGCAATTAGACAACTTCATTCTCGTTTTAGCTAAAGAGTGTGTGAAATCATGCATTGGAGAGGTATTAGTGTTATCAACCCATGATTTAAATACAGCTTTTGATGACATATTCCAACCAATAATTCTCAAATCTAAAGATTTTCTTTCTTGTATTATGAGAATAAAATTTGGCATGCAAGAACATGGGAGAATGGTCTCTGAGGAGGTTCTTGGGAGGTGTTTGTTACAAAGATGCATCAAAGTTATTTAGCCAAGCATTATTGGCCGAAATCTATCTAACTCCTGCCCATCTTCCTGCCAAGCCCCTTTGATTGTTAAGCACCATGTGTAAGGGTGCCATAGAAGCCTGTGTCAACTAACCTGGTTATTAGAAATAAAATCCCTAAAATGTCTACTCTTTGCAACATAATAATCAAAAGGTTCCCCCTATGTTCATCTCAAGGTGAGGATAGTGTTGAAATCACCCACTAAGATCCGTGGTATATTTAACTCGGATAGATGCGTGATAAATCCCTCCATAATGTCTTTTGATGATGCAAATTATGAGAGTCAGATATCACGTAGAGAACCCATTCTACTGGTTTCTCAGAAGACATAATAAGATGGAGAGTATGGTGCGAATTCGTAATAGGGGTTACCTGACCCACACTCTGTTTCCAGAGGATGATAATGCCACCTGACATCCCTCGAAGCCGGAGAGCGCCCTTCGTGATGATAATTTCTTCACTCTAGATTCGTCTGCACAGGTTTCTACCAAGCAAACGATATCTGGTTGATGAGATCTCATTAACAATTTTATCCTGGCAATGGTTATAGGGCTAGAAGAACCCCTGCAATTCCAACATAATAGTTTAGTTGAGTCCATAATCAAAATCAATAAGGAGAAAATAAAAAGTAGAAAACCCATAATCGTTAAGGTTTACGAATCTCCCTCGTGAGCTTCTTTTACGCCCTTCTTTGAGCTGTTGGTCTCCTTGGGTTTGGCTCTTCTGGCCAGTGCTTCAAGTTTGGCTTCATTCTGAACAAGAGCCAAGGGCATGTCATCATCGAAAAGGTCATCTCCTGGGTCCAATTCCAAAGATATCAAAGATCATTTGCTTGGATCTTGGGCATGAGGGCCTTCCTTTACGGGGCCATAAGGGCCAAGGATACTCGGTTAACTAGATGCGACCATGAGCATCCTTCTCCAAGGAACACGGGACCGCTTTCATCGCCTTCTCAGATTAGACAAGCCAGCGCACGCTCGCCCATATCCATTGATGTGATAAGAGTTGGTGGCCGCCGCTTCGAGAGAAGGCTTTGACACGTAGGATTCTCCTACTACCCTCACCGATACTACCCTTCGCCCTAAGCAACGGTAGACCCGCGGATCGCCAGGATGATCTTCCTCAACGGCCGGAAGGATGAATTTGACAGTGAAAGAGGGGCAGCATCAGGTGAAGTGAGAGAGTGAGTAGCTCCCTCACTGTTAGGTTTAGAGTATACTACCACCTCTTTACCCTGAGCCCTAGCCTCGGGATAGGTACCCTGGCTTCGTTGACCGCCAGCTCGCCCATGTGAGACCTCTCCCTGTCTTTTCTGCTACGTGTCCGTCCGAGAAGCCTCCGTCTTCTTCAGAGGATTTCTGATCAGCCCTCGACTGAGAGCACGGCCATGGCCGCCGCTGCGATAGTAGTCAGCGTTGAGCCACCTCCCATAATCATCTCACGACGCTGGATGTTCTCCTTCCCTTTTCTTTCTCACCATCTAGCCGCATACCTTGGCATTCATTGGATTTCGCCTCCTTCACAGAGTGTGTCAAATTCTCATCTTCCCTCGGATTGCATGGCATTTTTGTTGCGTGAGTTCACCGTATGACCAATGAGCCCACATCTCAAGCAAAACGACGGAATCTTCTCGTAGAGAATGCGCCACAAGTGTTTTCATCACCTTCATCTCCTACCCGGATGCCAGCTTGAGGGGCTTGAGAGGTCCGTTCAGCACATAGACAAAGCCTATCTTGCTCATCCCACTTCCGCATCGGGATTCTATTTGTAAAGTCCCGTCATCAATCTTCAGTACAGTCCCAAGTAAGGATCCAAGGCTTTCAATCGTGTCCAGCTCCCAGAACTCACTGGGAAGATGGTGAAGTTCGATCCAAACCGCCGCCGTATCTAATTTCTCGAAGGCCGGCTGGAATCTCTCCTTCCACGAGGTGATTTGAAGAACCATTCCCCCAATGGTCTATGGACCATCCCACAAGACCTTATCTCTCATTTCCACACTTTGGCACCGAATGAGATAGAATCCGTTGGGGAGGTCTGCTATGGAGAAGGTGCCAAAGTCTGCCCAGAGGTTCATGAGTGTCATCCTTAGTTGTTCAAGTGGGAGAGCTTTCCCCAGGAACTTGGCATATAAGGCTGTCTTCATCCTCTCATACATCCTCTCATGGAAACCTTCATCCGGTTTGAACCGTGGATGGCTTCGCAATTTCAGTCTTTCAAAGTTCTCTCTAAGATTAACAGTATCATCACCAAAGACCGTCTCCTTCTATTGCTCCGCATGTGACTCGAGACCACGATTTCCCGGAACTGCCAGCCTACAGGTGCGTGGTTTCGAGACTCCACCCCACTCGCCATTGCAAGTGGGGGAGAAGCCACAAAGGAATAGAGTTGCTGGAGGTTGTGAGCGAGGAGGCAGAGCAGACCAGAAGTTCAGCGCACTTGAAAACAAGAGTTCCTTTCGAATGGAGAGCAATTTGAGTTTATTCTCAAATGGCTTCAAAGCATCCTTCATGCTTCCCACCATTGGTAGCTCAATTATTATTATTATTTTTAAAAAATAATAATAGATAATTCACATTCATTAAGATAAAAAAAATTGGTCTTCATCAAACTATCTTATATAGAGGTCTTGATCCATGCCTAAGCCTGATCAGGTATATTTTAGAGATAAAGTGTAATATGAGAAGACTAAGTGAGAACTGTGTTTGTCGTCCTGATTGACAATAGTCCCTGTTATCAAACTGGCATATATATATATATATATATATATATATATATATATATATATATATATATATACACACACACACACACACACCGATGATGAGGTGCGGTCGGCCGGATGCACTATGCATTTCCGGTCGCCCCTAAAGCATGTTTAAAGGATTTCCAACTGTATGGATGGAAAGATCATCGAAAAATAAGTTAGTATGTCAATTTTCATACAATTTGGAAACTTGTAGGGTCTTCATTTTTACGGGTGAAATTCTATATCGTTCAAATTTCTATAAAATAAGAACCGTTAAGTGGGAGGACCAAACAATTACCAAATTGTATGAAAATGAACATGCTAGCTTATATTTCGATGATCTTCCCATCCGTACGGTTGAAATCCTTCAAACATACTTAGGGGCTAAACGGGAGGTGAGTGGGAATGCACAAGTATCCTAATCAATCAGTATGCTATCGATCGATATATATATATATATATATATATATATATATATATATATATAAGTGAATAAATCATAAATTAGAGAATTTGAGCTTTGCTTGTATAAATCACACCATTTTTACCCATTATGGAGCACAAGCAAAGAATCAAATTCTCTCTTTTCCTTTTAAGAAGATAGCAAGGATGCTTTGCTTTTCTTTCCTTTCACATAATGCCTGCTAAATGAAGGAAAGAATTAGCATTATGGAGCACAAGCAAAGAATCAAATTGTCTCTTTTCCTTTTAAGAAGATAGCAAGGATGCTTTGCTTTTCTTTCCTTTCACATAATGCCCGCTAAATAAAGGAAAGAATTAGGATTGGAATCACTTGTTGTGAGAATAGTACTAACCACATAAATGTTCATGCTTAATTTGCATGTGATGTATTTTATTCTTTGTTTACTATATTTCTTTCTTAAGAGATTTATTATCAAATTAATAATGAATATAAACTTAAATTTCAGTAATTGATTTGGAAGATAAAATATAATCTTATGTTAAATACAAAGTAAATTTGAAACTAATTGGAACATATACAATGTTAATTATTTCTCTTAATCCTTTGGCTTACATGGCATTCTTAATATGAGGGTGTCATATGAACCACAATAAATATTTTAATACATCAGTAGAGAACATTTATAAAAAAAAGAAAAAAGTGTTTACAATTACAACAATAATTTTCTATTATTAATATAAAAAAAACATGGTCCCAAATTCCTAGTCAATTCAATTTTCCAAAATTTAGTTATCATGGATACACCGTCCAAATAAAACTTGGATCAATAGTTAAAAATCATTTTCTTATATTGGAATACAAAGAATCAAGGAAAGAAAAGAAAGGTGCTTTGCCTTTGCTTTTGTAGTGGTTTTTCTTTATCCAAATGGCTTAGGAAATCAAAGCAGCACAAATGTTCTCATTCACATCAGTGTATATACACACACACATGCCCTGGTTTGAAGTACTCAAGCCATTGCCATCCCATTCCTTCACTTTTTAGCTCCCAACAACTCAAGCAACACAAAAAAAATGGCGATGATTGTTGACGCCATGGCTTCCCAATTTGCAGACATCCTAAGCAGCCTCATCAAAGACGAGAGATAACAATGATGGTGACTGTGAAGGAAGACCTCAAAACTTGAAAGAAAAGTAAGAATGATCCACAATGTGCTAGAGGATGCTGAGCGCAAGGCCATACGTGATGATGCGCGGTTCGTGACTTGGCTCATTGAACTAAGAGACGCTTTCTATGATGCTGATGACATAATAGACAACTCTCGTGACTCATGCCGTAGAGGATGGCAAGATTGTTTTAACGAACCAAAGGTGCTTGTTGGACTCCTTTGGTTTCCATTCACCGCCGCTTCTCTTTCGCCACCGGATAGGTGGTCGGATTCGAGCCTCAATGCAAGACTAGAAGATATTTTAAGGAAAATCGACTTTGATTTGTCTCTCAATGTCCCTAAAGTCGCATAATGAGAGCATTAGAATCCGACGAGACTCTGATCCTGATGTCGAGCCTGATATTGTGGGGTCTGGGATAGAAAATAACACTAATGAATTAGTGAGAATGATGATCTCTAGTAACTCTCAAACCATCTCTGTTTATGGGATTGTCGGCATGGGAGGGATAGGCAAGACAACCCTTGCACAAAAGATTAATAACCATAAAACTATTAGGGATAACTTTCAATTCCCAGCACCAATGTGGGTTAGTGTCTCAAAAGATTACTCTAACGAAGAATTGCTTAAATCCATCATAAGGCATGCCGGTGGGAATTCTGGCAATGCTAGGAGTACTGGTGAGCTTCAACATATTCTAGGCCAAACAATCCTCCACAAAAAAATTTTCTTGGTTCTCGATGATATTTGGGATGCAAATATCTGGAAGAAATTGCTTAGAAAACCATTATTAAATGCCGGTGCCGGCAGTATCCTCTTGATCACCTCAAGGAATGAGCGTGTTGCTCAGGGAATGGATGCCCATCTCCATTCAGTTCAACCATTATCGGACGGTGATGGTTGGTCATTGATATGCAAGATTGTGTTTAGAACTGGAGAGGAACATGAAATGCAATTGCTTGAACCTCTTGGCAAGCAGATTGTGCAGAAGTGCCATGGTCATCCGCTCGCTATCAAAACCATCGCAGGAGTTCTCCATGATAAGGAGAAGCGACCAAATGCCTGGACCATGGTTCTCCAAAATCCAGCTTGGTCAATGACCGAGCTCCCAGAGGGAGTCATGGGGGTGCTCTATTTGAGCTACGAGGACCTACAACCTCAACTCAAGCAATGCTTCATTTTCTGTTCTTTGTTACCTAAGAATTATGTTATCTTGCGACACACATTGATCCAATATTGTGTTGCCTCTGGCTTTGTCAAAGAGCGTGACAATATGATCATGGAAGATGTGGCGACAGAGTACTACAGGGAACTACTCCGAAGAAATCTTTTGCAGAGTGATCCTCTTTCTTACAGAAATGGAGGATCCACAATGCATGACCTCCCTGCGTGCTCTTGCTCAATTCATCGCCAAGGTGAGTATTTCTCCGAGAAGTGGCAACATTGGCCAGAACCTCATTGGCATCCCAAGAGATGAAGCTTCGCCATTTATCGATTTCAGGAGATTTCTTGAAGACCTCTCCTGAGATTGTGAAAGAGCAAACATCAGTGAGGACCTTAATTATCTCAGGCATTCCGACAAATACATTACCTGAAGATCTCTTCCAAAAGCTCAAGTGCTTGAGGCTCTTGGATTTGAGTAAAACGAATTTGATGGTTGTGCCTGAATCTGCAAGCAGTCTTGTGCACCTCAGGTATCTTGACTTTTCCGGTTCAATGATCAGCCGGCTACCAGAGACCATAGGAAATCTCAGCAACTTGCAATACTTGATCCTCCAGAGATGTGAACAACTCTCAGAGCTCCCAAAAAGCATAGCAAACTTGTACAAACTTAGGAGTATTGATCTTTTGGGTACTCAGGTTATCGGTATTCCGGCGGGGATCGGGCAACTTATTCATCTTAATAGAGTCATGGGTTTTGTGACAAATGATCAGAGGACAGATGGAGCTGGAGAATGTTACTCCTCACTGGAAGATCTCAAGCCCCTTATCAACCTTAGAGCCATCACCATTGTGAATTTGGAGATGGCTGCCAGAGCTCAAGGATCCATTCTGAAAGACAAGACCCATATTGATTATTTGCAGTTGTCATGCCAGAGTGGGAGGAATGGACATGTGAAGCAAAAGATGGTGCAAGGATGATGCCAATTCTCAAGTCATTGGTGATAAAAAGGTGTCCACGTCTAAAGTCCCTTCCTCAAGGCCTTCTTCGTCATGCAACAAACCTAACTACTCTATGGATCAAAGAATCACACAGCCTAACTGTCATTGAGGGTTTCAAAACTGTGCAATACGCCTTTCTCATAAGAAACAACGGAGTTGAAAGAGTTTCCGATCTCCCTGCAGTTCGAACCATGGTAATCAGAGATTGCCCGGCTTTGCTACATCATGTTGGGGTGCTACCTTCATTGCAAAACTTGGAATGGGGGGACTCAAGTATGAGGTTCTTGCCGGACTGGATGCTTAGTACTCATCCCGTACCTATTTTCCCAACACTCCAGAAGATGTCCATCTTCGTCGGTGATGTTCCTACTCTTCGCCGGTGCCTCATCGATGGCCCTTACTGGCCCAAGATTCAGCACATCCCCAATGTCTTCATTGGGGTGATGAATAATAGACCAGAGTTCATCTCCTATACAAAAGAGCCATTCAGCTTCTGTACAAACATCGATGCAGTTGTTGATGTTCCTCCTCCTCCATGAGTATTATTACAGCAATGAATGATTTGAACTTCAAGGTGATCACTGAATTCTCATTAACTTCTTTCTCAATTCTCATTTTAATTTTTAGCTAATTATTATTGCTGCATGCTTCTATTAGGTGGTTGCATTCCTACAAATTAAGGATTTGTGTGCTTGTGTGTGTGTTTGTGTGGACAATCCCGTGATGCAACTACTTGTTCTTAGCTTCTGTTGCCAAGGTAAGTAAATTAAACTTAGTATATATATATTAATTTATATATTCATTGAGAAATTTCAATTTGTCTGAGATTTTTGGAATTCATTTAAAAAACTTTTCTTTTAATTTGCAGGTGATTGATTTCTGGTTTGTTGGAATAAGAGGCTTGTATGTGTGGATTTCTCAAATAAAAAGCCTGGCTTGTGTTTGTGTGGATTTCAATAAAGTGACCATCTAATTCAGTCTTATTGAATAAATTTGTATGTGTGTGGGGTGTTGTGTTTATGTTTATGTATTTCGTGACATTGAAATAAAAGTTTGCCCAGATTGAGTTTAATATATATATATATATATATATATATATATATATATTAAAAAGGGTGTCCGTGCAAAATTAATACTTTCTTATGATCTTAGAATTTTTAATGCATTTATCCAATTTCATTGCATGACATGATGATGAATATATCACCAACACTTGATTCTTAATTATTTTGTAGAGCTAGCACAGAGAAAATTATTTTTAGTAATCATCAAAGTAGTTACAGGTAAATACTTATTATTATTTTTTTAAAATTAGTTATAGTTTTAATTTGGTGGCAAAAGAGTGAAATTTAAGTAGAAGATATAAAAGGCTTAAATTTTATTTTTTATTTTTTGCTGAACCCCAAGATTTTGAACAAGCTGATAGTCTGGGGTTTAGTTCCTTAAGCTCTTACTACATCCATATATTTCTTGTGGCCTCTGCAATAGTTTTTGGACCTGGTTTTGGATCTTTGAATTTTACTTTGATTTATATGCTTGTAACTGAAAAGAGAGAGTGTATAATTGTTCCTCTGTTTCATCGCATAGCTTTATAGGACAGGAAAAATAATGTAATTTGTTCATTGAGGTTGGGATGGTTGCCATTGGATGACCAGTAACAAACAAATTTCAACTTTATTGTTACAGTAGCCTTTATTTAGAACAAAGTTCATTAAAAGTTATGTATTCAGTTAACGCTAGCTTTGCAATTCTGACTTAGGAGCATATGAAACATATTGCTGTGACAGAGTGCCTATTTTAGCAAATGCAACTTATCTTTTTGAATGATTCTTCATTGATTGACATCAGGATGCAGCAGACAGGCTCTGTACCAGATGATGAATCATATAATTTGGTGATTGGCCTGCTAATTACAATGAATCAGATTGATTCAGCCTTGAAGTACATGGATTTGACACTGAAATCTGGGTACATGGTATCAATGAATGTGTTCACAGACTGTGTACGAAGTTGTGTAACTGCAGGGAGATTGGATGTATTGGCATCAATAATAGAGAAATGCAAGGTATACCTAAATAATTTGATACCTAGAGCTGAGTGTATCTCCTATTATTCTGGCTGGTTATGTCAAGTGTCGTAGTAAGATTTATGAAGCTGATTCAGATTCTTTCCCAAATTTTTGGTTGTGTGGCCATACCTTTTTCTTTTATGTTAGATTTTTGATTGGGTTGGTCATTTTCTCTCAAATTTGAACTAGTTATTTGAGTAAATCGATGTTTGTTGGGTTATTTATCTTTCATACTAATCACCTCTGCCTTTATTTTTATCAGACAACTGATCAGAACAAATCTCTGTGCCCACCCTGGAATTTGTGCAACTACATCGCCGATGTTGCATTGCAAGCAGATCATAGCAAGTTGGCATTCTTTGCCTTGGAATTTCTTGCTTGTTGGATTGCTCGTGGTGAAAATGCAAGGCCACCAGTTCTTCTTTCAGTAGATGAAGGATTGGTTGTGTCGGCATTTGGTACGGCTGGTAGAACATACGATTCAACCCTATCAGATGCTGCTTGGTCAATCCTGAGGCGTTCATTACGGCAGAAGAGAGCTCCAAGTCCAGAAACTTACCTATCAAAAATATTTTCGCATGCGTCATCGGGACAGCTTCAACGAGCTTTTAGTACCCTCAGTGAATTTGAAAATGCTTACATCAATTCTGGTGAAGTTGACGAAGAGTTGTTTTCCCCTTTCACCTCTCTATATCCACTGGTGGTTGCTTGTTGCAAAAATGGCTTCACAACATTGGACTCGGTATGCCTACATTTCTTCACAAGAATATTTCATCTGAATTATTTCAAATTTTAAGACATTTATGACAGGGGAAATAAATGTGAATTAGTATGTCTAGTAAGTTAAAAGGTTTCTTGTGTGTGTGTGTGTGTGTGTGTGTGGACAGATTGCTATTAACTCTTAGATACTCTTGTAGGTATATTGCAAAATTCCTAAGTAGTTCCATGGGAGTCAAGAAAGATGGGATGTTTGAAATTCTTTTTTCCATCACAGAGAAGTGGGAAACTTGCACGCCCCAATTTTAATTGAAAAATGTTTGTTCTATATGTAGTTTACTACTGTGCAAATGCCAATGGTCCAAGACATGTGCATTCTTACTTCTTTCAATGTCTCTGTTGTTCACTAATTAGAATGTGATGTGAACTCATTGTGAACATATGCTACCATGCTGTCCACAATGTCATTTCTGAGAATGATTTCTCTTTTATTTGACTTTTTTGACTCAATATGACAGAATGAAAGTGGATATCAAGTATCTTTTTCTTTCTATGTTAATTGATATCAGAAGAGACCCACCCAAATAGGCTTTTATCTGGCTAACTGTTTGAAACTTAAAGGACAGGTGTATGTTCAATTGGAGAATTTGAGCAATGCAGATCCTCCATACAAATCTGTTGCTGCCCTCAACTGTGTAATCCTTGGTTGTGCCAATATATGGGACCTTGACAGAGCCTATGAGACTTTTGAGGCCATCAGTGGGAAGCTTGGAATGGTACCAGACATCCATTCTTATAATGCTCTAATTTGTGCTTTTGGAAAGCTTAAAAATGCTGGCACTTCATGTAAAGTGTCAATTCTTGTACTTGGTACGTAGTGGACCAATTTTACTTTTTTAATTTGGTGTATTCTTGTATGGAATCTTTGCAATGTATTGTTGTCTAGTGTAAAAATTTCCAGCAGGAATGTTAATCAATTCATATAGATTTTAATTTGTGAGAATGTTTTTAAAATATATGTTTTATAAAATTTTCTAATTTAACCTTTTAGGATTTTGTAAGTGTGAAAATACTTCAAGTAAATTAATTAACATACTTGAAGTAAATTTTCTAATTCATATGTATTCCAACTGGTCAAAATTAAAATAAAATATATAAATGTTGCATTATTGTAAAAATTAGAGAACTATAAATCAATACATGTCACTCTTATAAGTATTTAAGAAAATATAATTACTTCAACTAAATTATATTTTAAAAATCCAAATAACATTCCTACATGGGGGGTAATCTCACCAACAACATAAGTCGTAACCATATCCCCACTTCCATGACAACCAAACAAAGGATGTGTCGGAAGTCTTACTTCGATGTGTCAACCTCTGCAAAACAAACACCGGAAGTGTGACTTTATCATCCACTTCTGGTGCCAATTAAACACCAAGAACTGTCAGTTCCATACAGAACTCACACCTCCATAGAAGTAGGACTTCAACACTTCCATCACTTCCAACTGACTACCATGAACCAAACTGGCCCTAGTCAAGTGTCGTCGTAAGATTTATGAGGCTGATTTAGATTCTTCCCAAATTTTTGGTTGTGTGACCATACCTTTTTCTTTTATGTTAGATTTTGGATTGGGTTGGTCATTTTTTTCTCAAATTTGAACTAGTTATTTGTGTAAATAGATGTTTGTTGGGTTATTTATCTTTCATACTAATGACCTCCTCTGCCTTTATTTTTATCAGACAACGTAAAATGTTTATGTCATAAATTTCTAAATACAAATGTCTTCAAGTATTTTAGGTATTTAATCTTCATGGTCTTCATGATCTTCAAGTTAGGTCTTCAAGTCCTCATGGTCTTCATCTTCATGTCTTCAAGTTTTTAAGTCTTCTAGGTCTTCATGGTCTTAATGCCTTCAAGTCTTTTATGTTTTACTCCCGGTTCGATCTTTCTGTTGTTGTATCTTCTTCAGTGTCACTGCTTGTGTCATGTCCTCCTCGATTTGGAAGTCTATCTTCGACATCCAACCAATCCTTTTAGCAAATGCACATCTCCAAAGAAGCTTGATTCAATCGGCTCCTTTTATCATCTAGCACCCTGTTCCCTGCACTAAAACATGACTCCAATGCTACTGTGGACACCGGGGGAGTTAGTAGATCACGTGCCATGGCGGCTAACACAAAATAATTATGCTTCTGGTGTTTCGACCATGACAAAATATCAAAATTATTAAATTCCTCCGAAGTGAGGAAAACACTAAAATTATTTGATAAATACAAGTTTAATTCATGCAAAGAAGAAGTAATAGGAGAAGAAGAGGAAGAAGTAGAAGAGCTACCATTTTTTTTCTCATCATTGAAAGTTCCGACGGGGTGGTTTTATGTTTGGTTGCAGTGGATATTGCAACTCACTCGCACTTTCAACTCTCAAGGAACACAGAACCTCACACACTCAATCAATCAATGCAAACAAGAGAAAGGAGACACAAGATTGGTAACCCAGTTTGGCTCAACAAGCCTATGTCTGGGGGGCCAAGCCTGGAGACAACGATCCACTAAAACAGAGGAGAATACATGAGTACAAGTCCCTTGTCACTCATCTCACACATACATAAACACCCACTCTAGATTGACTGATGCCCACACAACCTAACTCCCTTAGGTTTCTCTCTGGTGGCTCATCCTAAACCCTCGAGCTGGGTCCTTTATATAGCTGCTCCACGAGCTTGCCTAACAAACTCCTTCTCTCTCCATATCTTCGAAATCTCCGCGGTTACCATCTTTGGAAACCTTCCAAATATAGCCGTTGCAGATCCTGTCGCACCCGATCCTGCAACGTGGCCCAGTCAAGTGAACAGACTAGGACTACAGCTTTGCGTCGCACTACGATCTCCAGACCTAAGCCCTCCCGGCTTTATCTGAGTCGACTCTGTCTGGTCCTCCTGACCACGACCACGACGAATGGCTAGACCTCCCTCCGTCTCGTCCACGAACCCTTCATGCACCTCCCGGCGCGGGGTCTCCCGACGCTCGGTCAACATGAGCCTTTCCAAACTTAGCTGTTGACTCACTCAAGTTTGGTTCAGCATATCCTGGCTGAATCAGGCTTCTTACCATATTTGGCCTCCTGCCAAAGTATGGCCTTCCATATTTGGCCTCCCGCCAAAGTATGGGGCTTCATAGAATCTTCAAGTAAATCTTTGAAACTTCCAAATATATTCTTCATAATGTCTTCACCAAATCTTCAAGTAAATCTTTGAAACTTCCAAATCTGATCTTCTCCAAATCTCGCCATAGGTATATTTAGACTCCTTCTAAATATATTCTTCATAATGTCTTCACCTCCACTTGGATCTTTGTTGCCATAATAGTTGTAACCACTTTCCAAGTTGGTCTTCAAAGGATCTTCTCTTGCTCTTCATAGCATCACCTCTTCCTTAACATATCATCCTTCCAAAGATAGTGATTCTCCAAACTTAGCACACTTGCTTGCTCTTGCAATCTTCCCAAAGATAGTTACTTGCTAAGTATGTCACTCTTCTAAAGTTAGCTTCATAGTATCTTGGCTCCACTAGCATATCGACCTCCCCGCCAAATATAGAGTCTCACCAAAGATAGCTTCAAAGACTTACTTCCAAACATAGCACCAATGAGATCTTCTAGACGCTCTCCAAAGATATTCCTCCACAAGAGTAATTCCTTCATGCTTGACTTGGTCAATTGAGCCTCCTCATGTACAGTCACGTGCCTGGTCATATGCCATGTCATCAGCCATGAACCTTGTGCCATGTCATCTTTTGCCACGTCATCTTCAGCCATGTTATCCACATCATGTCTTTAGGAAACTTCGTTGCTAACTGTGTCATATCCAGACTTGCAACAGCCTTTAGCAAACTGTCCTGTTGTCAAATAATGCCAACCGAAGTGCCTTTGCACTAACAATATTCAATAATTATAAAGGAGTTTTAGTCTTAGATTTGTTTGAGAAATATTTTAAACATCATCATCACCCAATTGGGTTGATCTTCTGCTACCATAAAGTCCATTATAAATTTCATACATTTCCAAAAACATGGTATTAATTTCTCCCTTTCTCTCTGGAAAACACAACCTCACACACTCACACAATCATAAACAAAGCAAAACAATGAAGAGAGGAGACACAAGATTGGTAACCCAGTGCTGCTATCCAAGCTTACGTATGGGGGGCCAAGCCCGGAGAACCCGATCCACTAAAAGAGAAGAGAATATATGAGTACAACTCTCTTGTTACTTATCTCACACATACATAAGCGTGATCGATGACCACACTACCTAACTCCCTTAGGTCTCTCTCCGGTGGCTCATCCTAAACCCTCAAACTGGGTCTCTTATATAGACGCTCCACGAGCCTAAAATAACTCCTTCCTCTTTTAGAATCTCGGAAATCTCCGCGTGAACTATTTTTGGACACCTTCCAAAAATAGCCATTGCAAATCCTGATGCATCCGATCTTGCAATGTGGCCCAAACTGCTGAACTGACTAAGGCTGTAGAGTTGCGTAGCACTACAACCTCAAACCGTCCAACCCTCCGTGTGCGGTTCTAGTCGCACTGCCCCGGGATCCTCCCGATCACAACCACGGCAACTGGCTAGACCCCTCTACGTTGCGTCCACAGTCCTCCTCGAAATGCACCTCGCCTAGGTGCTCCCGACCTTCCAAACTTGATCTTCATTCATCCAATCTTGGGCTTGCACAATCTTCCCACATTGCCATCAAAGATACTGTTTCCAAACGTAGTCTTTTCTCACTCAAGTTTGGTCTTCATAGCACTTACCATATTTAGCCTCCATACTAATTATGGCCTTCAACCAAATCTTCAAATAGGTCTTCAATCATATTTCCAAATCTGGGCAGTGATATGACTTTCTAAATATAATCCCTATCTTCCACTTGGATCTTGTTGCCATATTGAGTGTAACCGCTTCCCAAGTGGGTTTCATTATCACGCCTTCCATACATAGCAACTTGACAAAGATATTATCCTTCTAATAATAGCTCCCAAAATATCTTTGCTCCACTTGCACTGCTAGTCGCTTTCCAAACATAACCTGCGCCTATGCTTGCTCTCCAAGTCAACAGCGATCTTTCCAAATATAGTAGCTCCAAAATATCTTAGCGACCTTTCCAAATATCTAGCCTTCCAAACTCAACTCCAGCAGCACCAATATCTCACTTTCTAAACATAGAACCAGTGAGATCTTCCAAAGCTTTCCAAAGATATTTCCGCACATCCTTTGACCTTGTCTGCCATGTACATCATGCCTAGTCACCTTGCCATGTCATCCAGACTCTGATCTGTGTCATGTCAGCTATGCCACGTCACTTTTTGCCACATCATCCTTCTTATGTCATCACTTTGCCACGTTGTTACATGTGTCACATCCACGCTTGCAACAATATCCTTTGCTATGAAATCTTCTACCATATCTTCTTCGATTGAGCGAGCTTGTTCCAGGTTGCAGCTTCACTTGACTTGTTGACCCGTTGTCAAATAATGCCAACCTAAGTACACTTGCACTAACACATGGATTTATAATCCTCCTTTAAATTACTATGATCTACACACATATTTTCATCAAATGAATCTAAAATAAAATTAGCACCTTCAACTTTAAATCTAGGATCTAGCATGTAATATAAAATATAAATTGGATCAATTACACCAAAAATATTTTAGCTCCATAGAAGCAACAATAGATTCAAAACCATGATGAAATCTATATTTGTTAAAAATGCCACTAATAAAATACAAATGAGTTATGGTTAAAAAAAGATGTAGGTTAATAAACACCGGAAAAAATATTTGTTGCATTAATATAAAAAAATTCTAAAAATTCGCTAATCATATTTTCTACTTCTCAATCAAATTCACTAATTTCAATTTCTCTAAAATTTATAAAAATAAGTGATAATATCCTTATACTCATAAACACAATCGAACATTAAATAAGTAGAATTCCACCTATGCTCAACATCAACAACAAATTTTTTATATCTTTTTCCATATTGAAGACAATAATTTTTAAATTCTCGTCTTCTATTAGATGAGTTTCTAATAAATAAAATACAACTCCTAATTTTTTTATGTGAGGTTCAATAATTTTAATTCCATCTTGCACACACAAGTTTAAAATATGGCATGCACATCTAATATGAAAAAATTTACCGGAAAAAATAGGTTTTAAATATTTTTAGAACATCAATTGCGGCATTATTACTAGAAGCATTATCAAACGTAATAGAAAAAAAAAATTAAATTTTTAATTTTATCTTATAAAATTGTGTGATACAGCCGGCGATGACACTACTAGTGTGCCTATATTCTAATTCATTAAAACTTAAAATACGTTTTTGTAAATTCCGTTCATTATATAATGCGCGGTCATACAAATATAGCTTGCGTAATATTTGGAAATCCAAATATCCGAAGTTAGAGAAATCTTGGAAGAAATAGTAGATAATTCATAAATTGATTTTTCCTTATATTCATTAAAAATCGAAAATGCAATTTTCCTCATTGTATTTCTAGAAACCTTTTTAAATTGGGGACAAAATGCACCATGAATCATTTTTTTTTTTAAACTTAGAATTTTCGGAAAGACTAAAGGGTTGTTCATCATGCACAATAAATTTAGCTATTTCTTTTCTTGTATTTTCATTAGAAAAATGGAAATTAACTAAATTGGAAGTGGAAAGATTTCCTATTTGCACTTGAGTTAAATCAAGTTGGGCTGAAACATGCTTGTCGGCATGTCTTTTAAGATGGCCGGTGCTACCCTTAGCTTGGAATGAAAAATCCTTTTTGCATTTTTTACAAATAGCCCTAGGGCCTTTGTTTGCAACATCAATAATTTCAAAAAATTCCCAAATCCCCGAAGTTCTCTTCCTACCGCTAGCACCGGCACCAATAAATGGTCCAACACCGTCACCGTCATCGGATTCATCGACACTTGGGCTAGTTTTTTCATAAAGATAAAATGGAGCATTATACAATTTAAAATACGAGTTTCGAATTACCTCAACTACTTGTAGAAGAAATTGAGAAAGCCGGAAAATAGAGAAAAATAAGCCCGAGTGATCTCCTTGAAAAATAGTTGAGGATTAGGGAAGACTTAATGAAGGTTGATTCGGTTGAAGGCTTAAACTTTGAAATTTAGAAATAATTCACAATACGCATCGACCAATTCGGTGACCTCAGCACGCGAGCCAGACCGATCAGTATCCAAGTAGAGACGAGCCCCACTCCAAAACGATAAATCTCGTTGATATATGGGTTTAAAACGAGATTTTGATAAACTTATCACCTTATCCCTACGATTCGAACGCGGAGAGGGTTTCCCCTTGCTGGGCGCGCTCACTGGCGAAAGGCAGAGAAGAACGCAACCAATTGAAGTGATCGGATGGTCGAGATCGCTCCTTCCATCTTGGATCCAAACCTCAACCCCGATGGACGGTCCACATTGCTCCACGCCGAGGTGCGCTTAGAACGCCACCCTCAGCGCACACGCTTACTCCAAAACAAAACATCAACCGCTAGATCAAGCCGATTAATCTCACATGCCGTAATCATAGCCGCTCGCTTCATATACTATACTACGTGCATGGCTTCCGCAAAGGGTCTTTGTAAATAAGCTCCTCTAACTTCTTAAATCACTCTCGTGTCCCTCACCGCTTTAACACATGAGAGAGGTGAAAATTTCCTTCCAAATTCCTATAAATTCTAAAATTACATATTAGTCCCTAACAACCCCAATTAACCCTAATTAGGGTTTTAATCCTTTCATCCCACTTTTCCAACTAAATCCAATCACAGGGACTTCCTTCAATTAATAAAAATAATTAAAAATAAAAATAAAAATCATTTATTCATAATAATTGCTTAAAGAGCAAATCGAAAATCTTAACAAGTCCAACTTGGGAATCTTCCCTTATTAAACACACAATTTAAAACCCACAACTCAAAATTAAATTAAACCTTAAAATCCTTGGATTTTACAAATTCATGAACTTGAAGAGTTGAAGCCTTGATGATGCCTTGATTGCTTGAACTTGAATGAGAAGAGCCTTGAACTTGAAAGTCTTGAATGAGAGAATTGAGAGTAATTAGAAGAAAATCAAGAGATTAGTTCTTGGTATATGATATTTTTTTTTGGAAGAATGAGGGGTTTATCCATAGATTTTCTTTTTATATTTTTAATACTTAAAATATCCTCATAAACTAGCCGTTTATAGTTGTTGGATAGGGTAAACATGTCATTTTAATCAAAAGACACAAATACCCTCTAATATGACCGCTTTATAGTTGTTGGAGGGGCTAAAAGGGTCTTTGAACCCTTAAATAAGCTTTAAAACAAAAAAAAAAATTTTAAAAAGTTGCGGTTGTGCCAAGCACGACCCTCAAGGCACAACCCAACGCCAGTAAGTGGGTCATGCGCCTGGCTCGACCCGGCTATTTTTCGTGCTTGTCCGCAGAGCATGCGTGGGCGGCGGCGAGCGGCCCAAAGACGCTTAGAGGCGTGCGCCATTACGACTGGCTACATAGTAGCGGCCGCAAGCGCGACCAAGCGTCTTAGAGCCGTGCCATGCCGTGTAGGCATGACTTTCGCTTGACTGCGCACTCTATCATCTGAGAGACTTGGCATGATGAAGGAGACTGGTGGTCTTTGTTTATTGATTATAAGAGGCTGGGGATATTTTTCGACGGGGCGTCTATATAAGGCCGAGCTCTGAAGATTTAGGATGAAGCCATCGGAGTAGAACATAAGAGAGTTAGGTTGAGTGGTCATCGGGCAATGTTGAGTGAGGGTGTTTGTATGTTGTGTGATGAGTGACAATGGATTTGTACTCATATTTTTACCTCTCTTTTAGTGGATTGTTTTCTCCGGGCTTGGCCCTCCAGACGTCGACTTGGAAGCCGAACTGGGTTACCAAACTTCTGTGTCTCTTGTCTCATGTTTTACATTGATTTGTTTGTGTGTATGAGAGAGCTTAAGTGTTCTTTGAGAGACTGTGGTGCAACCACTGTTACAACTACATCACACAACAACCCGATAGGAACTCATAATAACTAATTTTGTCAAATGATATTGTTTTATGATTTTGGAAAAAAAATTGAAGATTAGGTTCTCATATAAAAAATAAATATAAATGTGTTTACTTGTCCATGCGCAAGAGAACCCCCCTCCTTGCAAGAGCTGGGGTTCGATCCCACAACCATCCGCAAAGAGAACCCCCTCTTAACAAGGAACTCACGATACCAATAGGCCCTTGTGGCCGCTGGTGAAGGAGATGTTATTTTTATATATGATAGTTCCAGCGGGTCGGTTATATTTTTGGTTGTAGTGGATATTGCAACACACTCTCACTTTCAACTCTCAAGGAACACACAACCTCACACACTCAATCAATCAATGCAAACAAGAGAAAGAAGACACAAGATTGGTAACCCAGTTCGGCTCAACGAGCCTACGTCTGGGGGGGCCAAGCCCGGAGACAACGATCCACTAAAAGAGAGGAGAATACGTGAGTACAAGTCCCTTGTCACTCATCTCACACATATATAAACACCCACTCTTGGTTGACCGACGCCCACACTACCTAACTCTCTTTGGTCTCTCCGGTGGCTCATCCTAAACCCTCGAGCTGGGTCCTTTGTATAGTCGCTCCACGAGCCTGCCAAATAAACTCCTTCCCTCTCCATATCTTCGAAATCTCCGAAGTGGTTACTATCTTTGGAAACAATCCAAATATAGCCGCAGCAGTGCATCCCTGCGCACCCGATCCTACAACGCGTGGCCCACCCATGGCTGACTCCACTAAGGTCGTAGCCTTTATGTTGCTCTCTAATCCTCAGGACCCTAAACCCTCCCGCTTTATCCGAGTCGACTGCCTCGATCCTCCGGACTACTAATTACCAAGAATCGGTTGGACCCCTCTCCGTCATGTCCACGAACTCTACATGGACCTTCCGCAAGGCGTCTCCCTGACGCTAGCCAACATGAGGACTTTCCAAACTTAGATGTTGACTCACTCAAGTTTGGTCTGGCGTATCACAGGCTGAATCGGGCTTCATACCATATTTAGGTCATTACTATATTTAGTTTCCATCCTCGCTAAATATAGCCTTCAATGATCTTGATCCACTTGGATCCTTATTGACATAATGAATGTAACTGCCTTCCAAGTTGGTCTTCATAGGATTCTCTTCCTCGATATATCACCCTTCCAAATATAAGCTCTTGCTAAATCAATCACCTTCTAAACATGTGTTCTTCCTTAACATATAATCCTTCCAATGATAGCTTTATAGTATCTTTGCTTTATCAGCTACTTGCCAAAGATAGTGCCTTACCAAAGATAGCTTTAACACGCATTGTCAAACATAGCACAAATAAGATCTTCAAAGATATTCCTCCACATGTGTTATTCCACCAAGTTTTGACTTAGTCATTTGCGCCTCATCATGTCTAGTCACGTGCCCATTCATATGCCAGGTCATCCAGTCACAGACCTAATGCCTTGTCACCAATGCCACGTCATCTTGAGCCATGTTATCCACATCATTTCTTCATGAAACTTCGTTGCTAACTGTGTCACATTCAGACTTGCAATGGCCTGCAGTACTGAGTAAACTTCTGACTTCTCAACTTGTGTCGTGCGAGCTTGTGTCAGGTTGCATTTTCATTTGCCATCAGGGGCGGAGGGAAGGGGGGTCAAGGGGGTGCTCAAGCGCCCCCTTGGCTCCAGGAGGGGAACTATATCTCCATTGTTAAGCTCTACCTCCAAGATGTTTATTTTATAAGTATATAATATTATTACCATCTTACACAACAAATGTTATAGCCTAGTGGTTAGAATTTCATTCATGAGTGTAGAGAACTTGGGTTCAAATCCCACCAGCAGCAACTTTTCTTTTTAATTAATATGGATATCATTTATAAAATTTAAATTTTATTTATATATTTCAAATAAATATTTTTCTTTTCGCCTCATATCTCAATGATTTATTTTATTATTTGAACTTAATATCAATATCATAATTTTTTTTTGATTTCTATGTTTTTTACAAACATTTTTCCAATAAAGCCAGGATGAAATTAGACTTGTACCCAAAGAATTAAAAAGAAAATAGCTCAAATCCCAAAAATTCCAAATTTTTTTAATTAATATTGAAATCACTTATCAAATTTAAATTTTATTTATATATTTCCAATAAATCTTTTCTTTCGCCTCGTATGTCGGTGATTTTTTTTATTATTTGAACTTAATTCCAAAATCATAATTTTTTTATTGTGTTTTCGATGTTTTTTTTATAGACATTCCTCCAATAAAGTATAGATGGAATTAGACTTGTACCCAAAGAATTAGTATAAAAAAATAATCTTATATTTGAATTAATATTTTTTTAATATTTATAAAAAAATTTAAATTAAATTCAAAGACCCTTTAATTTTATACAGTTCCGCCTACCATCGCTTGTTTGCCATGCCAATGTGCTGTCAAATAATGCCAACCTAAGTGTTGTTTGCACTAATAATATATGTAATTATCTTGGTGAAAATGTTATCAAAGATATTATTTGATAAATTTATTATTATTGTGAAGTATATACATACTTATTTTATGTTATGGGGAAATCAAACCCTACACTTGGGATGATCCGGTAGGATTGAGGTAATGGGATTTACATAACAAACCGATCCTCGCTTGTCAGTCCACATGGAGATTCAGTCACGCAGAAGGCATGAACTATGGCACGTCCGACCCCCATGTCGACCAACGGCCTGACAGTGACCCATGTGATATAAAAAGAGGGAGGTAGAGAGAAATAAGGGGACTCGCCTTCACCCCCAAGACCTCTCCTCCTCCGTTCTCTCACGATCTCTTCTCTTCTTTGCAACTTATTGAAATATCTTTTTCTCTTCCTCTCCTCCTCCAATCACCCTTCTCTAACTTGACCGTCAGAGGGTCCAAAGAGGAGCCCCCAGACTTATCTTGCAAGAAGTCGAGCCTGGTGGCCGGCCTCCCATTAGCTCTCAGAACAGCCGGCTCCTTGAAGTCGTCACCAAGTTCGAGACATTTCCTGCTCTGTCAACCATCACTCACCAACCTCTCCAGGATTTTCTCAGTTGAGCTTCCAGAGTGCAGATACCGAGAACCCTCCGGTTCGAAACATCACTATTTTATATTATAATAAAAAAAATATTTATATTTTATCGAGAGAAAATAAAAATTAGGGATAATAGTATTCAACCTGTTATGATGCTCTCTTGGTTTTTAGGCAACTCATGTAATCAAGTAGCCGAAACCTAGTCCACCTGAAGAGGAATCTAGGCAAACAAATCAAGAGGTCTTTGCTTATATGGGAAATGAGGGTTGGTTACTTTCAACCTACTCAGGTTCCAAAATTTTTAAACATGTTAATTAATGGTGAGGAGCAAATAGGATATTAATAACGGCAATTTAACTTTTCTTTTCTTATTTTTTTTTTTTAAAAGTAGGATAATGTTACAAAAGAGACTTTTCTCATCAATTATTACATTATTATTATTATTATTATTTTTTTTTTTGACAAGATAGAGCTGTTACCAGCTACCAGGTTGAAACAAGGTAAAAAGAAATACAAAGTACACAAGGAAGATAAAGGAAATCAAGGAAGAAGCTAGTCAAAATGTAGGCCAACTGAGTTGATATTGTCGTCGAGCCACCTGGGTCTATCACTTCCCCTATGGAACAATGAGAGTCCTGGATTGTTCAAGGCATGCTTGGCTAAGGAGTCACCAACAAGATTTAGCTCTCTTGGGCAGTATTTCAGGTCCATCTCAGGCTGCTCCTCCAGGAGTTGATTGATGTTGTGAATGGTATCTTGAATATTGCATAGTTTTATTACATCTTCAATCAGCATAGTTGTTTATTACATCTTGATTATAGTGGGTGAATTATGGAATATATAAAGACTTAGCAGTCCGCTCAAATTGTCAAGTGGTCTTTGTTTATTGATGATCGTACATAGAGACTTAATTGGCATGGTAAAGGACACAGGTGGTTTTTGTTTATTGATTATAAGAGAATAAATCCTGGCTTCGACACTGATTGGAATTAAATACAATGTAATTTGAAACTAATTAGAAGATATACAATGTTAATTATTTCTCTTAATCCTTAGGCTTACATGACATTATTATAATTTGGGTGTCCTAGGAACCACCACGATAAATATTTTATTATATCAGTAGTTCTCGGAACATTAAAAAAAGGGTGTTTACAATTACAACATAATTTTCTATTATTAATACAGACAAAAAAAACATGGTCCCAAATTCCTAATCAAATCAATTTTCCAACATTTAGTTATATATAACCTCCAAATTAAACTTTGATCAATAGTTTACATCCACCAGATAATTAAAATCATTTTCTTATATTGGAATACAAAGTTTCTAATAAAAGGGAAATGATCAAGGAAAGAAAAGCGAGGTGCTTTGCTTTTGTAGGGTTTTTTTAATCCAAATGGCTTAGGAAATCAAGGCAGCACAAATGTTCTCATTCACATCAGTCTATATATACACACACATGCCCTGGTTTGAAGTACACAAGCCATTGCCATCCCATTCATTCACATTTTAGCTCCCAACAACTCAAGCAACACAAAAAAAATGGCGATAATAGTTGACGCCATGGCGTCCCCAATTTTGCGTGACACTCTAAGCGGCCTCATCAAAGATGAGATAACGATGATGATGACTGTGAAGGAAGACCTCAAAAAGCTTGAAAGAAAAGTACGAATGATCCACAATGTGTTAGAGGATGCTGAGCGCAAGGCCATAAGTGATGTTGCAGTTCACACTTGGCTCATTGAACTAAGAGATGCTTTCTATGATGCTGATGACATAATCGACAACTCTCGTACTCATGCGGAGAGGATGGAAAGATTGTATGCAAACCAGCAGGTATGTTGTTGGACTCCTTTGGTTTCCATTTACCATCGGCTTCTCTTCCGTCACCGGATAGCTGGCCGGATTCGGAGCCTTAATGCAAGACTTGAAGAGATTTTTAAGGAAAAATCTAATTTTGATTTGTCTCTCAATGTCTCTAAAGTCGACAATGAGAGCATCAGAATCCGGCGAGACTCTGATCCAGATGGCGAGCCTGATATTGTGGGGTTTGGAATAGAAAATAACACTAATGATTTAGTGAGAATGATGATCTCTAGTAACTATCCAACCATCTTTGTTTATGGGATTGTCGGTATGGGGGGGGATAGGCAAGACAACCCTTGCACAAAAAATTAATAACCATAAAACTATTAGGGATAACTTTCAATTCCCACCACCAATATGGGTTAGTGTCTCAAAAGATTACTCTGACGAAGAATTGCTTAAATCCATCATAAGGCATGCCGGTGGGAATTCTGGCAATGCCAGGAATACCGGTGAGCTTCAACATATTCTAGGCCAAACAGTCCTCCACAAAAAAATTTTCTTGGTTCTCGATGATATTTGGGATGCAAATATCTGGAAGAAATTGCTTAGAAAACCATTACTAAATGCCGGTGTCGGCAGTATCCTCTTGATCACCTCTAGGGATGTGGGTGTTGCTCGAGGAATGGATGCTGTCCATCTCCATTCAGTTCAACCATTGTCGGACGATGATGGTTGGTCATTGATATGCAAGATTGTGTTTAGAGCAGGACAGGAAAGTGAAATGCAATTGCTTGAACCTCTTGGCAAGCAGATTGTGCACAAGTGCAATGGTCATCCTCTGGCCATCAAAACCATCGCCGGAGTTCTCCATGATAAGGAGAAGCAACCGAATGCTTGGAACATGGTTCTCAAGAATCCAGCTTGGTCAATGACCGAGCTCCCAGAGGGAGTCATGGGGGTGCTCTATTTGAGCTACGAGGACCTACAACCTCAACTCAAGCAATGCTTCATTTTCTGTTCTTTGTTACCTAAGAATTATGTTATCTTGCGACACACATTGATCCAATATTGGGTTGCCTCTGGCTTTGTCAAAGAGCATGACAATATGATCATGGAAGATGTGGCGACAGAGTACTACAGGGAACTACTCCGAAGAAATCTTTTGCAGAGTGATCCTCTTTCTTACAGAAATGGAGGATTCACAATGCATGACCTCCTGCGTGCTCTTGCTCAATTCATCGCTCAAGGTGAGTATTTCTCCGGAGAAGTGGCAACATTGGCCAGAACCTCATTGGCATCCCAAGAGATGAAGCTTCGCCATTTATCGATTTCAGGAGATTTCTTGGAGATCTCTCCTGAGATTGTGAAAGAGCATACATCAGTGAGGACCTTAATTATCTTAGGCATTCCGACAAATACATTACCTGAAGATCTTTTCCAAAAGCTCAAGTGCTTGAGGCTCTTGGTTTTGGCTAACACGAATTTGAAGGTTGTGCCTGAGTCTATAAGCAGTCTTGTGCACCTCAGGTATCTTGACTTTTCTGCTTCAATGATTCAGCGGCTACCGGAGACCATAGGAAACCTCAGCAACTTGCAATTCTTGATCCTCCGAGGATGTGAACAACTCTCAGAGCTCCCAAAAAGCATAGCAAACTTGTACAAACTTAGGAGTATTGATCTTGCAGGTACTCGGGTTATTGGTATTCCGGCGGGGATCAGACAACTTATTTATCTGAATAGAGTCATTAATTTTGTGACAAATGATCAGAGAATAGATGGAGCTAGAAAATGTTACTCCTCACTGGAAGATCTCAAGCCCCTTATCAACCTTAGAACAATCACCATTGTGAATTTGGAGAGGGCTGCCATAGCTCAAGGATCCATTCTAAAAGACAAGACCCATATTGATTATTTGCAGTTGTCATGCAGCTCTGAGGGGTGGCCATACCAACAAGAAGATGTAGCGAGGATCCAAGATGTTTTCGAGGAGAGACTCTTCCCTCCAAGCTCAGTCGAAATTTTCAAAATCAGGGGATACTTTGGCATGGAGTTCCCGACTTGGATGAAGAACAGAGACCTGTTCTTGAATTTGACAAGGCTTGAAATTTTGAAGTGTAGGAATTGCTCTCAGCTCCCTCCATTGGGCCAGCTCCCTCTGCTGGATTATCTCGAAATCGAAGGTGCTTGGTCTATAAAACACATAGGTCCTGAGTTCATGGGGAGTGGGAGAGAAGCAGCTTTTCCAAAGTTGAGGAAGCTCATACTGGAAGACATGCCAGAGTGGGAGGAATGGACATGGGAAGCAAAAGATGGTGCAAAGGTGATGATGCCAGTTCTCGAGTCATTATTGATCAAAAGGTGTCCACGTCTAAAGTCCCTTCCTCAAGGCCTTCTTCATCATGCAACAAACCTATTTAATCTATTGATCGAAGAATCACACAGCCTGACTGCCATTGAGGGTTTCAAAACTGTGCAATACGCCTTTCTCATAAGAAACAACGGAGTTGAAAGAGTTTCCGATTTCCCCTCAGTTCAAGACATGACGATCGTAGATTGCCCGGCTTTGCTACATCATGTTGGGGTGCTACCTTCATTGCAAAACTTGGAATGGGGGGACTCAAGTATGAGGTTCTTGCCGGACTGGATGCTTAGTACTCATCCCGTTCCTATTTTCCCAACACTCCAGAAGATGTCCATCTTCGTCGGTGATGTTCCTACTCTTCGCCGGTGCCTCATCGATGGCCCTTACTGGCCCAAGATTCAGCACATCCCCAATGTCTTCATTGGGGTGATGAATAATAGACCAGAGTTCATCTCCTATACAAAAGAGCCATTCAACTTCCGTACAAACATCGATGCAGTTGTTGATGTTCCTCCTCCTCCATGAGTATTATTACAGCAATGAATGATTTGAACTTCAAGGTGATCACTGAATTCTCATTAACTTCTTTCTCAATTCTCATTTTAATTTTTAGCTAATTATTATTGCTGCATGCTTCTATTAGGTGGTTGCATTCCTACAAATTAAGGATTTGTGTGCTTGTGTGTGTGTTTGTGTGGACAATCCCGTGATGCAACTACTTGTTCTTAGCTTCTGTTGCCAAGGTAAGTAAATTAAACTTAGTATATATATATATATATTAATTTATATATTCATTGAGAAATTTCAATTTGTCTGAGATTTTTGGAATTCATTTAAAAAACTTTTCTTTTAATTTGCAGGTGATTGATTTCTGGTTTGTTGAAATAAGAGGCTTGTATGTGTGGATTTCTCAAATAAAAAGCCTGGCTTGTGTTTGTGTGGATTTCAATAAAGTGACCATCTAATTCAGTCTTATTGAATAAATTTGTATGTGTGTGGGGTGTTGTGTTTATGTTTATGTAGTATTTCGGGACAATGAAATAAAAGTTTGCCCAGATTGAGTTTAATATATATATTAAAAAGGGTGTCCGTGCAAAATTAATACTTTCTTATGATCTTAGAATTTTTAATGCATTTATCCAATTTCATTGCATGACATGATGATGAATATATCACCAACACTTGATTCTTAATTATTTTGTAGAGCTAGCACTGAGAAAATTATTTTTGGTAATCATCAAAGTAGTTACAGGTCAATACTTATTATGATTTTTTTTTTTAAAATTAGTTATAGTTTTAATTTGGTAATCATGTGGATCCGATCCCTTGGCCTTCACGTATAGTCTAGTGCTCAAGGCCATGTACCAAGTTCAGGAGTGCGAGGTCGCAAAGAAGCTCATCGATCGGTGAGACCCCTCTGTTTTATTGGTACTTCGTTGTTATGAATTTACCACAAAGTTTCATAATTATTTTTATGAATTTTTAAGAATGTTGAATAAAATCTAAATCGGGTGGAAAAAAAAGAGTGAAATTTAAGTAGATGATATAAAAGGTCTAAATCTTATTTTTTATTTTTCGCTGAACCCTAAGATTTTGATCAAGCTGATAGTTTGGGGTTTAGTTCCTTAATCTCTTACTACATCCATATGTTTCTTGTTGCCTCTGCCATAGTTTTTGGTCTTTGTTTTGGATCTTTGAATTTTACTTTGAATTTTTCCTGTCCTCTTCTTCATATCATAGCTTTATATGACAGGAAAAATAATGCAATTTGTTCTTGTTGAGGTTGGGATGGTTGCCATTGGATGACCAGTAACAAACAAATTTCAACTTTATTGTTACTTATTACAGTAGCCTTTATATGTATTCAGTTACGCTAGCTTCGCAATTCTGACTTGGGAGCATATGAAACATATTGCTGTGACAGTGTGCCTATTTTAGCAAATGCAACTTATCTTTTTGAATGATTCTTTATTGATTGACATCAGGATGCTACAGACAGGCTCTGTACCAGATCATGAATCATATAATTTGGTTATTGGCCTGCTAATTACAATGAATCAGATTGATTCAGCCTTGAAGTACATGGATTTGACACTGAAATCTGGGTACATGGTATCAATGAATGTGTTCACAGATTGTGTACGAAGTTGTGTAACTGCAAGGAGATTGGATGTATTGGCATCAATAATAGAGAAATGCAAGGTATACCCAAGTAATTTGATACCTAGAGCTGAGTGTATCTCCTATTATTCTGGCTGGTTAAGTCAAGTGTCGTAGTAAGATTTATGACGTTGATTCAGATTCTTTCCCAAATTTTTGGTTGTGTGGACATACCTTCTTCTTTTATGTTAGATTTTGGATTGGGTTGGTCATTTTTTCTCAAATTTGAACCAGTCATTTGCGTAAATCGATGTTTGTAGGGTTATTTATCTTTCATACTGATGACCTCCTCTGCCTATATTTTTATCAGACAACTGATCCGAACAAATCCCTGTGCCCACCCTGGAATTTGTGCAACTACATCGCTGATGTTGCAAAGCAGATCATAGCAAGTTGGCATTCCTGCTTGTTGGATTGCACGTCGTGAAAATGCAAGGCCACCAGTTCTTTCAGTCGATGAAGGATTGGTTGTGTCGGCATTTGGTACCGCTGGTAGAACATATGATTCAACCCTATCAGATGCTGCTTGGTCAAACCTGAGGCGTTCATTATGACACAAGAGGGCTCCAAGTCCGGAAACTTACCTATCAAAAATATTTGCGCATGCATCATCGGGACAGCTTCAACGAGCTTTTAGTACCCTCAGTAAATTTGAAAATGCTTACATCAATTCTGGTGAAGTTGATGAAGAGTTGTTTTCCCCTTTCACCTCTCTATATTCACTGGTGGTTGCTTGTTGCAAAAATGGCTTCGCAACATTGGACTCGGTATGCCTACATTTCTTCACAAGAATATTTTATCTGAATTATTTCAAATTTTAAGACATTTATGACAGGGGAAATTAATGTCAATTAGTATGTCTAGTAAGTTAAAAGGTTTCTTGTGTGTGTTTGTGTGTGTGGACAGATTGCTATTAACTCTTAGATACTCTTGTAGGTATATTGCAAAATTCCTAAGTAGTTCCATGGGACTCATGAAAGATGAGATGTTTGAAATTCCTATTTCCATCACAGAGAAGTGGGAAACTTGCACACCCCAATTTTAATTGAAAGATGTTTGTTCCAGATGTAGTTTACTACTGTGCAACTGCCGGTGGTCCAAGACATGTGCACTCTTACTTCTTTCAATGTCATTGTTGTTCACTAATTAGAATGTGATGTGAACTCATTGTGAACATATGCTACCATGCTGTCCACAATGTCATTTCTGAGAATGATTTCTCTTTTATTTGACTTTTTTGACTCAATATGACAGAATGAAAGTGGATATCAAGTATCTTTTTCTTTCTATGTTAATTGATATCGCAAGAGACCGACCCAAATAGGCTTTTATCTGGCTAACTGTTTGAAACTTAAAGGACAGGTGTATGTTCAATTGGAGAATTTGAGCAATGCAGATCCTCCATACAAATCTGTTGTTGCCCTCAACTGTGTAATCCTTGGTTGTGCCAATATATGGGACCTTGACAGAGCCTATGAGACTTTTGAGGCCATCAGTGGGAAGCTTGGAATGGTACCAGACATCCATTCTTATAATGCTCTAATTTGTGCTTTCGGAAAGCTTAAAAAGGTTGGAACTTCATATCCTCTTAAGTGTCAATTCTTGTGCTTGGTAGTGGACCAATTTTACTTTCTTTAATTTGGTGTATTCTTGTATGGAATCTTTGCAATGTATTGTTGTCTAGTGTAAAAATTTCCAGCAGGAATGTTAATCAATTCATATAGATTTTAATTTGTGAGAATGTTTTTAAAATATATGTTTTATAAAATTTTCTAATTTAACCTTTTAGGATTTTGTAAGTGTGAAAATACTTCAAGTAAATTAATTAACATACTTGAAGTAAATTTTCTAATTCATATGTATTCCAACTGGTCAAAATTAAAATAAAATATATAAATGTTGCATTATTGTAAAAATTAGAGAAATATAAATCAATACATGTCACTCTTATAAGTATTTAAGAAAATATAAATACTTCAACTAAATTATATTTTAAAAATCCAAATAACATTCCTACATGGGGGGTAATCTCACCAACAACATAAGTCGTAACCATATCCCCACTTCCATGACAACCAAACAAAGGATGTGTCGGAAGTCTTACTTCGATGTGTCAACCTCTGCAAAACAAACACCGGAAGTGTGACTTTATCATCCACTTCTGGTGCCAATTAAACACCAAGAACTGTCAGTTCCATACAGAACTCACACCTCCATAGAAGTAGGACTTCAACACTTCCATCACTTCCAACTGACTACCATGAACCAAACTGGCCCTAGTCAAGTGTCGTCGTAAGATTTATGAGGCTGATTTAGATTCTTCCCAAATTTTTGGTTGTGTGACCATACCTTTTTCTTTTATGTTAGATTTTGGATTGGGTTGGTCATTTTTTTCTCAAATTTGAACTAGTTATTTGTGTAAATAGATGTTTGTTGGGTTATTTATCTTTCATACTAATGACCTCCTCTGCCTTTATTTTTATCAGACAACGTAAAATGTTTATGTCATAAATTTCTAAATACAAATGTCTTCAAGTATTTTAGGTATTTAATCTTCATGGTCTTCATGATCTTCAAGTTAGGTCTTCAAGTCCTCATGGTCTTCATCTTCATGTCTTCAAGTTTTTAAGTCTTCTAGGTCTTCATGGTCTTAATGCCTTCAAGTCTTTTATGTTTTACTCCCTGTTCGATCTTTCTGTTGTTGTATCTTCTTCAGTGTCACTGCTTGTGTCATGTCCTCCTCGATTTGGAAGTCTATCTTCGGCATCCAACCAATCCTTTAAGCAAATGCACATCTCCAAGGAAGCTTGATTCAACCGGCTCCTTTTATCATCTAGCACCCTGTTCCCTGCACTAAAACATGACTCCAATGCTACTGTGGACACCGGGGGAGTTAGTAGATCACGTGCCATGTATGCTTAACACAAAATAATTATGCTTCTGGTGTTTCGACCATGACAAAATATCAAAATTATTAAATTCCTCCGAAGTGAGGAAAACACTAAAATTATTTGATAAATACAAGTTTAATTCATGCAAAGAAGAAGTAATAGGAGAAGAAGAGGAAGAAGTAGAAGAGCTACCATTTTTTTTCTCATCATTGAAAGTTCCGACGGGGTGGTTTTATGTTTGGTTGCAGTGGATATTGCAACTCACTCGCACTTTCAACTCTCAAGGAACACACAACCTCACACACTCAATCAATCAATGCAAACAAGAGAAAGGAGACACAAGATTGGTAACCCAGTTTGGCTCAACAAGCCTACGTCTGGGGGGCTAAGCCTGGAGACAACGATCCACTAAAAAAGAGGAGAATACATGAGTACAAGTCCCTTGTCACTCATCTCACACATACATAAACACCCACTCTAGATTGACCAATGCCCACACAACCTAACTCCCTTAGGTTTCTCTCTGGTGGCTCATCCTAAACCCTCGAGCTGGGTCCTTTATATAGCTGCTCCATGAGCTTGCCTAACAAACTCCTTCTCTCTCCATATCTTAGAAATCTCCGCGGTTACCATCTTTGGAAACCTTCCAAATATAGCCGCAGCATCCCGTCGCGACACGATCCTCAACGCGTGGCCCGATCAAAGGAACGTGACTAGGACTACGGCCTTTAAGGCCGCACTCACGATCTCGGACCTAAGCCCTCCCGGCTTTATCTGAGTCGACTGCACCGGGTCCTCCCCACTCACCACTACCTAATTTTAATGGCTAGACCTCCCTCCGTCTCGTCCACGAACCCTTCATGCACCTCCCGGCGCGGGGTCTCTCGACGCTCGGTCAACATGAGCCTTTCCAAACTTAGCTGTTGACTCACTCAAGTTTGGTTTAGCATATCCTGGCTGAATCAGGCTTCTTACCATATTTGGCCTCCTGCCAAAGTATGGCCTTCCATATTTGGCCTCCCGCCAAAGTATGGGGCTTCATAGAATCTTCAAGTAAATCTTTGAAACTTCCAAATATATTCTTCATAATGTCTTCACCAAATCTTCAAGTAAATCTTTGAAACTTCCAAATCTGATCTTCTCCAAATCTGGCCATAGGTATATTTAGACTCCTTCTAAATATATTCTTCATAATGTCTTCACCTCCGCTTGGATCTTTGTTGCCATAATAGTTGTAACCACTTTCCAAGTTGGTCTTCAAAGGATCTTCTCTTGCTCTTCATAGCATCACCTCTTCCTTAACATATCATCCTTCCAAAGATAGTGATTCTCCAAACTTAGCACACTTGCTTGCTCTTGCAATCTTCCCAAAGATAGTTACTTGCTAAGTATGTCACTCTTCTAAAGTTAGCTTCATAGTATCTTGGCTCCACTAGCATATCAGCCTCCTCCCAAATATAGAGTCTCACCAAAGATAGCTTCAGCACTTACTTTCCAAACATAGCACCAATGAGATCTTCTAGACTCTCTCCAAAGATATTCCTCCAAAAGAGTAATTCCTTCATGCTTGACTTGGTCAATTGAGCCTCCTCATGTACAGTCACGTGCCTGGTCATATGCCATGTCATCAGCCATGAACCTTGTGCCATGTCATCTTCTGCCACGTCATCTTCAGCCATGTTATCCACATCATGTCTTTAGGAAACTTCGTTGCTAACTGTGTCATATCCGCATTTTGCAAATGTACTTTTAGCAAACTGTCCTGTTGTCAAATAATGCCAACCGAAGTGCCTTTGCACTAACAATATTCAATAATTGTAAAGGAGTTTTAGTCTTAGATTTGTTTGAGAAATATTTTAAACATCATCATCACCCAATTGGGTTGATCTTCTGCTACCATAAAGTCCATTATAAATTTCATATATTTCCAAAAACATGGTATTAGTTTCTCCCTTTCTCTCTGGAAAACACAACCTCACACACTCACACAATCACAAACAAAGCAAAACAATGAAGAGAGGAGACACAAGATTGGTAACACAGTACTGCTATCCAAGCTTACGTATGGGGGGCCAAGCCCGGAGAACCCGATCCACTAAAAGAGAAGAGAATACATGAGTACAACTCTCTTGTTACTTATCTCACACATACATAAGCGTGATCGATGACCACACTACCTAACTCCCTTAGGTCTTTCTCCGGTGGCTCATCCTAAACCCTCAAACTGGGTCTCTTATATAGACGCTCCACGAGCCTAAAATAACTCCTTCCTCTTTTAGAATCTCGGAAATCTCCGCGTGAACTATTTTTGGACACCTTCCAAAAATAGCCATTGCAAATCCTGACGCATCCGATCTTGCAATGTGACCCAAACTGCTGAACTGACTAAGGCTGTAGAGTTGCGGTGCACTACAACCTCAAACCGTCCAACCCTCCAGGTCGGTTCTTAGTCGACTCTGTCTGATCCTCCCGATCACAACCACGGCAACTGGCTAGACCCCTTTACGTTGCGTCCACAGTCCTCCTCGAAATGCACCTCGCCTAGGTGCTCCCGACCTTCCAAACTTGATCTTCATTCATCCAATCTTGGGCTTGCACAATCTTCCCACATTGCCATCAAAGATACTGTTTCCAAACTTAGTCTTTTCTCACTCAAGTTTTGTCTTCATAGCACTTACCATATTTAGCCTCCATACTAATTATGGCCTTCAACCAAATCTTCAAATAGGTCTTCAATCATATTTCCAAACCTGGGCAGTGATATGACTTTCTAAATATAATCCCTATCTTCCACTTGGATCTTGTTGCCATATTGAGTGTAACCGCCTCCCAAGTGGGTTTCATTATCACGCCTTCCATACATAGCAACTTGACAAAGATATTATCCTTCTAATAATAGCTCCCAAAATATCTTTGCTCCACTTGCACTGCTAGTCGCTTTCCAAACATAACCTGCGCCTATGCTTGCTCTCCAAGTCAATGATCTTTCCAAATATAGTAGCTCCAAAATATCTTAGCGACCTTTCCAAATATCTAGCCTTCCAAACTCAACTCCAGCAGCACCAATATCTCACTTTCTAAACATAGAACCAGTGAGATCTTCCAAAGCTTTCCAAAGATATTTCCGCACATCCTTTGACCTTGTCTGCCATGTACATCATGCCTAGTCACCTTGCCATGTCATCCAGACTCTGATCTGTGCCATGTCAGCTATGCCACGTCACTTTTTGCCACATCATCCTTCTTATGTCATCACTTTGCCACGTTGTTACATGTGTCACATCCACGCTTGCAACAATATCCTTTGCTATGAAATCTTCTGCCATATCTTCTTCGATTGAGCGAGCTTGTTCTAGGTTGCAGCTTCACTTGACTTGTTGACCCGTTGTCAAATAATGCCAACCTAAGTACACTTGCACTAATACATGGATTTATAATCCTCCTTTAAATGACTATGATCTACACACATATTTTCATCAAATGAATCTAAAATAAAATTAGCACCTTCAACTTTAAATCTAGGATCTAGCATGTAATATAAAATATAAATTGGATCAATTACACCAAAAATATTTTTTGAATTTTAGCTCCATAGAAGCAACAATAGATTCAAAACCATGATGAAATCTATATTTGTTAAAAATGCCACTAATAAAATACAAATGAGTTATGGTTAAAAAAAGATGTAGGTTAATAAACACCAGAAAAAATATTTGTTGCATTAATATAAAAAAATTCTAAAAATTCGCTAATCATATTTTCTACTTCTCAATCAAATCCACTAATTTCAATTTCTCTAAAATTTATAAAAATAAGTGATAATATCCTTATACTCATAAACACAATCGAACATTAAATAAGTTGAATTCCACCTATGCTCAACATCAACAACAAATTTTTTATATCTTTTTCCATATTGAAGACAATAATTTTTAAATTCTCGTCTTCTATTAGATGAGTTTCTAATAAATAAAATACAACTCCTAATTTTTTTATGTGAGGTTCAATAATTTTAATTCCATCTTGCACACACAAGTTTAAAATATGGCATGCACATCTAATATGAAAAAATTTACCGGAAAAAATAGGTTTTAAATATTTTTAGAACATCAATTGCGGCATTATTACTATAAGCATTATCAAACGTAATAGAAAAAAAAAATTAAATTTTCAATTTTATCTTTTAAAATTGTGTGATACAGCCGGCGATAACACTACTAGTGTGCCTATATTCTAATTCATTAAAACTTAAAATACGTTTTTGTAAATTCCATTCATTATATAATGCGCGGTTATACAAATATAGCTTGCGTAATATTTGGAAGTCCAAATATCCGAAGTTAGAGAAATCTTGGAAGAAATAGTAGATAATTCATAAATTAATTTTTCCTTATATTCATTAAAAATCGAAAATGCAATTTTCCTCATTGTATTTCTAGAAACCTTTTTAAATTGGGGACAAAATGCACCATGAATCATTTTTTTTTTAAACTTAGAATTTTCGGAAAGACTAAAGGGTTGTTCATCATGCACAATAAATTTAGCTATTTCTTTTCTTGTATTTTCATTAGAAAAATGGAAATTAACTAAATTGGAAGTGGAAAGATTTCCTATTTGCACTTGAGTTAAATCAAGTTAATAAAACATGCTTGTCGGCATGTCTTTTAAGATGGCCGGTGCTACCCTTAGCTTGGAATGAAAAATCCTTTTTGCATTTTTTACAAATAGCCCTAGGGCCTTTGTTTGCAACATCAATAATTTCAAAAAATTCCCAAATCCCCGAAGTTCTCTTCCTACCGCTGGCACCAACACCAATAAATGGTCCAACACCGTCACCGTCATCGGATTCATCGACACTTGGGCTAGTTTTTTCATAAAGATAAAATGGAGCATTATCACTTGGAAAATTCGATGAACCAACCATTAATTATACAATTTAAAATACGAGTTTCGAATTACCTCAACTACTTGTAGAAGAAATTGAGAAAGCCGGAAAATAGAGAAAAATAAGCCCGAGTGATCTCCTTGAAAAGTAGTTGAGGATTAGTGAAGACTTAATGAAGGTTGATTCGGTTGAAGGCTTAAACTTTGAAATTTAGAAATAATTCTGTCACGCCCTGACCTGAATTCCGAGACCTCGAGCACGTGAGCAGACCGACCGTATCCAAGTAGAGACGAGCCCCACTCCAAAACGATAAATCTCGTTGATATATGGGTTTAAAACGAGATTTTGATAAACTTATCACCTTATCCCTACGATTCGAACGCGGAGAGGGTTTCCCCGGGGCCGCTCATAAAGGCGAAGAAGAACGCAACCAATTGAAGTGATCGGATGGTCGGATCGCTCCTTCCATCTTGGATCCAAACCTCAACCCCGATGGACGGTCCATATTGCTCCACACGCCGAGGCGAGAACGCCACCCCTCGCGCCACGCTTACTCCAAAACAAAACATCAACCGTTAGATCAAGCCGATTAATCTCACATGCCGAATCATAGCCGCTCGTTTCATATACTATACTACGTGCATGGCTTCCCGTGGTCTTTTGTAAATAAGCTCCTCTAACTTCTTAAATCGCTCCTCGTGTCCCCTAACCGCTTTAACACATGAGAGAGGTGAAAATTTCCTTCCAAATACTATAAATTCTAAAATTACATATTAGTCCCTAACAACCCCAATTAACCCTAATTAGGGTTTTAATCCTTTTCATCCCACTTTTCCAACTAAATCCAATCCTGGGGACTTCCTTCAATTAATAAAAATAATTAAAAAAATAAAAATAAAAATCATTTATTCATAATAATTGCTTAAAGAGCAAATCGAAAATCTTAACAAGTCCAACTTGGGAATCTTCCCTTATTAAACACACAATTTAAAACCGACAACTCAAAATTAAATTAAACCTTAAAATCCTTGGATTTTACAAATTCGATGAACTTGAAGAGTTGAAGCCTTGATGATGCCTTGATTCCTTGAGGTTGAATAGAAGAGCCTTAAACTTGAAAGTCTTGAATGAGAGAATTGAGAGTAATTAGAAGAAAATCAAGAGATTAGTTCTTGGTATATGATATTTTTTTTGGAAGAATGAGGGGTTTATCCATAGATTTTCTTTTTATATTTTTAATACTTAAAATATCCTCATAAACTAGCCGTTTATAGTTGTTGGATAGGGTAAACATGTCATTTTAGTCAAAAGACACAAATACCCTCTAATATGACCGCTTTATAGTTGTTGGAGGGGCTAAAAGGGTCTTTGAACCCTTAAATAAGCTTTAAAACAAAAAAAAATTTAAAAAGTTGCGATTGTGCCAAGCACGACCCTCAAGGCACAACCCGCAACGGCCATAAGTGGGTCATGCCTGGCTCGACCCGCTATTTTGCGTGCTTGTCCGGCATGGGTGGGTTGCGGTATGAGCCGCCCAAAGACGCTCCGCTAAGAGGGTCGCGGCCCCGCCACCACTTCGCTTGCTATAGTAGCGGGCCGTGCCAAGCACGACCAATTCGGCTGCAGCCGGGCCGTGCCATGCCGGTAGGCATGACTCGCTTGACTGCACTCTATCATGCTACGTAGAGACTTGGCATGATGAAGGAGACTGGTGGTCTTTGTTTATTGATTATAAGAGGCTGGGGATATTTTTCGACGGGGCGTCTATATAAGGCCGAGCTCTGAAGATTTAGGATGAAGCCATCGGAGTAGAACCTAAGAGAGTTAGGTTGAGTGGTCATCGGGCAATGTTGAGTGAGGGTGTTTGTATGTTGTGAGATGAGTGACAATGGATTTGTACTCATATTTTTACCTCTCTTTTAGTGGATTGTTTTCTCCGGGCTTGGCCCTCCAGACGTCGGCTTGGAAGCCGAACTGGGTTACCAAACTTCTGTGTCTCTTGTCTTCATGTTTTACATTGATTTGTTTGTGTGTATGAGAGAGCTTAAGTGTTCTTTGAGAGACTGTGGTGCAACCACTGTTACAACTACATCACACAACAACCCGGTAGGAACTCATAATAACTAATTTTGTCAAATGATATTGTTTTATGATTTTAGAAAAAAATTGAAGATTAGGTTCTCATATAAAAAATAAATATAAATGTGTTTACCTGTCCATGCGCAAGAGAACCCCCCTCCTTGCAAGAGCGGGGGTTCGATCCCTGGCCATCCGCAAGAGAACCCCCCTCTTAACAAGGAACTCTGATACCAATAGGCCCTTGTGGCCGTTGGTGAAGGAGATGTTATTTTATATATGATAGTTCCAGAGGGTCGGTTATATTTTTGGTTGTAGTGGATATTGCAACACACTCTCACTTTCAACTCTCAAGGAACACACAACCTCACACACTCAATCAATCAATGCAAACAAGAGAAAGAAGACACAAGATTGGTAACTCAGTTCGGCTCAACGAGCCTACGTCTGGGGGGGCCAAGCCCGGAGACAACGATTCACTAAAAGAGAAGAGAATACATGAGTACAAGTCCTTTGTCACTCATCTCACACATACATAAACACCCACTCTTGGTTGACCAACGCCCACACTACCTAACCCCCTTAGGTCTCTCTGGTGGCTCATCCTAAACCCTCAAGCTGGGTCCTTTATATAGCCGCTCCACGAGCCTACCTAACAATCTCCTTCTCTCTCCATATCTTAGAAATCTCCGTGGTTACCATCTTTGGAAACAATCCAAATATAGCCGTTGCGCATCCCGCCGCGACCCATCCTACAACGCGTGGCCCAGCTCTAGTGGCCGACTAAGGCCGCAGTTTCTATGCTGTTCTACGAACTTCGCACCTAAACCCTCCCGCTTTTATCACGAAGTCGACTCTGGCCCGATCCTCGTGACCACGTAATTAATGGCATCCTGGTCGGACCTCTCTCCGCCATGTCCACGTAACTCTACATGGACCTCTCATAGCGTCTCACGCCTTGGTCAACATGAGACTTTCCAAACTTAGATGTTGACTCACTCAAGTTTGGTCTAAGCGTATCCTGGTCAATCAGCTTCATACCATATTTAGGTCATTACTATATTTAGTTTCCATCCTCTGCTAAATATAGCCTTCAATGATCTTCAGTCCACTTAGATCCTTATTGCCATAATGAATGTAACTGCCTTCCAAGTTGGTCTTCATAGGATTCTCTTCCTCGATATATCACCCTTCCAAATATAAGCTCTTGCTAAATCAATCACCTTCTAAACATGTGTTCTTCCTTAACATATAATCCTTCCAATGATAGTTTCATAGTATCTTTGCTTTATCAGCCACCTGCCAAAGATAGTGCCTTACCAAAGATAGCTTTAATACGCATTGTCAAACATAGCACAAATAAGATCTTCAAAGATATTCCTCCACATGTGTTATTCCACCAAGTTTTGACTTAGTCATTTGCGCCTCATCATGTCTAGTCACGTGCCCATTCATATGCCAGGTCATCCAGTCACAGACCTAATGCCTTGTCACCAATGCCACGTCATCTTGAGCCATGTTATCCACATCATTTCTTCATGAAACTTCGTTGCTAACTGTGTCATATTCAGACTTGCAATGGCCTGCAGTACTGAGTAAACTTCTGACTTCTCAACTTGTGTCGTACGAGCTTGTTTCAGGTTGCATTTTCATTTGCCATGCCAATGTGCTGTCAAATAATGCCAACCTAAGTGTTGTTTGCACTAATAATATATGTAATTATCTTGGTGAAAATGTTATCAAAGATATTATTTGATAAATTTATTATTATTGTGAAGTATATACATACTTATTTTATGTTATGGGGAAATCAAACCCTACACTTGGGATGATCCGGTAGGATTGAGGTAATGGGATTTACATAACAAACCGATCCTCGCTTGTCAGTCCACATGGAGATTCAGTCACGCAGAAGGCATGAACTATGGCACGTCCGACCCCCATGTCGACCAACGGCCTGACAGTGACCCATGTGATATAAAAAGAGGGAGGGAGAGAGGAATAAGGGGACTCGCCTTCACCCCCAAGACCTCTCCTCCTCAGTTCTCTCACTCTCTCTTCTCTTCTCTGCAACTTATTGAAATATCTTTTTCTCTTCCTCTCCTCCTCCTCCGATTACCCTCCAACTTGACCGTCAGAGGGTCCAAGGAGGAGCCCCCAGACTTCTCTTGCAAGACGTCGAGCCTGGTGGCCGGCCTTCCATTACCTCTCAGGACAGCCGGCTCCTTGAAGTCATCACCAAGCTCGAGACATTTCATGCTCTGTCAACCATCACTCACCAACCTCTCCAGGATTTTCTCAGTTGAGCTTCCAGAGTGCAGATACCGAGAACCCTCCAGTTCGAAACATCACTATTTTATATTATAATAAAAAAAATATTTATATTTTATCGAGAGAAAATAAAAATTAGGGATAATAGTATTCAACCTGTTATGATGCTCTCTTGGTTTTTATGCAACTCATGTAATCAAGTAGCCGAAACCTAGTCCACCTGGAGGAATCTAGGCAAACAAATCAAGAGGTCTTTGCTTATATGGGAAATGAGGGTTGGTTACTTTCAACCTACTCAGGTTCCAAAATTTTTAAACATGTTAATTAATGGTGAGGAGCAAATAGGATATTAATAAACGGTACAACTTTTCTTTTTCTTATTTTTTTTTAAAAGTAGGATAATGTTACAAAAGAGACTTTTCTCATCAATTATTACATTATTATTATTATTATTATTATTATTATTTTTTGACAAGATAGAGCTGTTACCAGCTACCAGGTTGAAACAAGGTAAAAAGAAATACAAAGTACACAAGGAAGATAAAGGTAATCAAGGAAGAAGCTAGTCAAAATGTAGGCCAACTGAGTTGATATTGTCGTCGAGCCACCTGAGTCTATCACTTCCCCTATGGAACAATGAGAGTCCTGGATTGTTCAAGGCATGCTTGGCTAAGGAGTCAGCAACAAGATTTAGCTCTCTTGGGCAGTATTTCAGGTCCATCTCAGACTGCTCCTCCAGGAGTTGATTGATGTTGTGAATGGTATCTTGAATATTGCATAGTTTTATTACATCTTCAATCAGCATAGTTTTATTAAGTTGTTCCTTGAGTTTACAGCTGTGAGATAATGGCTTCTGAATTTATTTATTTATTTATTTGTTCAAGAGCGAATATGATGTCAAGAATAAAGACAGTGGGACAAAAACAGGTGGTGTGGCCCAGATGGGTTGTCTTGTTCATTATAGTGGGTGAATTATGGAATATATAAAGACTTAGCAGTCCGCTCAAATTGTCAAGTGGTCTTTGTTTATTGATGATCGTACATAGAGACTTAATTGGCATGGTAAAGGAGACTGGTCGTTTTTGTTTATTGATTATAAGAGAATAAATCCTGGCTTCGACACTGATTGGAATTAAATACAATGTAATTTGAAACTAATAATTAGAAGATATACAAGTTAATTATTTCTCTTAATCCTTAGGCTTACATGACATTATTATAATTTGGGTGTCATAGGAACCACCACGATAAATATTTTATTATATCAGTAGTTCTCGGAACATTAAAAAAAGGGTGTTTACAATTACAACATAATTTTCTATTATTAATACAGACAAAAAAAAACATGGTCCCAAATTCCTAATCAAATCAATTTTCCAACATTTAGTTATATATAACCTCCAAATTAAACTTTGATCAATAGTTTACATCCACCAGATAATTAAAATCATTTTCTTATATTGGAATACAAAGTTTCTAATAAATGGGAAATGATCAAGGAAAGAAAAGCGAGGTGCTTTGCTTTTGTAGGGTTTTTTTTAATCCAAATGGCTTAGGAAATCAAGGCAGCACAAATGTTCTCATTCACATCAGTCTATATATACACACACATACCCTGGTTTGAAGTACACAAGCCATTGCCATCCCATTCCTTCACATTTTAGCTCCCAACAACTCAAGCAACACAAATAAAATGGCAATAATAGTTGATGCCATGGCGTCCCAATTTGCAGACACTCTAAGCAGCCTCATCAAAGATGAGATAACGATGATGATGACTGTGAAGGAAGAGCTCAAAAAGCTTGAAAGAAAAGTACGAATGATCCACAATGTGTTAGAGGATGCTGAGCGCAAGGCCATAAGTGATGTTGCAGTTCACACTTGGCTCATTGAACTAAAAGATGCTTTCTATGATGCTGATGACATAATCGACAACTCTCGTACTCATGCCGAGAGAATAATGAGATCGTATGCAAAGCAACAGGTATGTTGTTGGACTCCTTTGGTTTCCATACACCATCGGCTTCTCTTCCGTCACCGGATAGGTGGTCGGATTCGGAGCCTCAATGCAAGACTTGAAGAGATTTTTAAGGAAAAATCTAATTTTGATTTGTCTCTCAATGTCTCTAAAGTCGACAATGAGAGCATCAGAATCCGGCGAGACTCTGATCCAGATGTCGAGCATGATATTGTGGGGTTTGGGATAGAAAATAACACTAATGATTTAGTGAGAATGATGATCTCTAGTAACTATCCAACCATCTCTGTTTATGGGATTGTCGGTATGGGGGGGATAGGCAAGACAACCCTTGCACAAAAAATTAATAACCATAAAACTATTAGGGATAACTTTCAATTTCCACCACCAATATGGGTTAGTGTCTCAAAAGATTACTCTGACGAAGAATTGCTTAAATCCATCATAAGGCATGCCGGTGGGAATTCTGGCAATGCCAGGAATACCGGTGAGCTTCAACATATACTAGGCCAAACAGTCCTCCACAAAAAAATTTTCTTGGTTCTTGATGATATTTGGGATGCAAATATTTGGAAGAAATTGCTTAGAAAACCATTACTAAATGCCGGTGCCGGCAGTATCCTCTTGATCACCTCTAGGGATGAGGGTGTTGCTCGAGGAATGGATGCTGTCCATCTCCATTCAGTTCAACCATTGTCGGACGATGATGGTTGGTCATTGATATGCAAGATTGTGTTTAGAGCAGGAGAGGAAAGTGAAATGCAATTGCTTGAACCTCTTGGCAAGCAGATTGTGCAGAAGTGCCATGGTCATCCTCTGGCCATCAAAACCATCGCCGGAGTTCTCCATGATAAGGAGAAGCAACCCAATGCTTGGAACATGGTTCTCCAGAATCCAGCTTGGTCAATGACCGAGCTCCCAGAGGGAGTCATGGGGGTCCTCTATTTGAGCTACGAGGACCTACAACCTCAACTCAAGCAATGCTTTATTTTCTGTTCTTTGTTACCTAAGGATGATATGGCGGAGTACGCATTGATCCAATATTGGGTTGCCTCTGGCTTTGTCAAAGAGCGTGACAATATGATCATGGAAGAGGTGGCGAGAGGGTACTACAGAGAGCTGATCCGAAGAAATCTTTTGCAGAAAGACCCTCATTACTACGGCGAGGCAGGATGCACAATGCATGACCTCCTGCATTCTCTTGCTAAATTTCTTGCTCAAGGCGAGTATTTTATTGGAAATGTGCAAGCATTGAGCACCACAGCATCATCATCCCTGACAATGAAGCTTCGCCATTTATTGATCTCAGACTGTTTCTTGGAGACCTTCCCTGAGATTCAGAAAGAGCAAACATCAGCGAGGACCTTATTTTTCCAAGGCATTCTGACAAATAACTTACCTGAAGATCTCTTCCAAAAGCTCAAGTGCTTGAGGCTCTTGGATTTAAGTAAAACGAATTTGAAGGCTGTGCCTGAATCTACAAGCAGTCTTGTGCACCTCAGGTATCTCGACTTTTCTGGTTCAATGATCAGCCGGCTACCAGAGACCATAGGAAATCTCAGCAACTTGCAATACCTGATCCTCCAGGCATGTGAACAACTCTCGGAGCTCCCAAAAATCATATCAAACTTGTACAAACTTAGGAGTATTGATCTTTGGCGTACTCGGGTTATTGGTATTCCGGTGGGGATCGGACAACTTATTCATCTGAATAGAGTCACTGATTTTGTGACAATTGAGAGAACAGATGGAGCTGGAGAATGTTACTCCTCACTGGAGGATATCAAGCCCCTTATCAACCTTAGAGACATCACCATTGTGAATTTGGAGAGGGCTGCCAGAGCTCAAGGATCCATTCTGAAAGACAAGACCCATATTATTAGTTTTTCGTTGTCATGCAGCTCTGAGGGGTGGCCATACCAACAAGAAGATGTAGCGAGGATCCAAGATGTTTTTGAGGAGAGACTCTTCCCTCCAAGCTCAGTTGAACACTTTCAAATCAACGGATACTTTGGCATGGAGTTCCCGGCTTGGATGAAGAACAGAGACCTGTTCTTGAATTTGACAAGGGTTGACATTTTGAAGTGCAGGAATTGCTCTCAGCTCCCTCCATTGGGCCAGCTCCCTCTGCTGGATCATCTCGAAATCCATGGGGCTTGGTCTATAAAACACATAGGTCCTGAGTTCATGGGAAGTCCAGGGAGAGAAGCAGCTTTTCCAAAGTTGAAGAGTCTCATACTGGAAGACATGCCAGAGTGGGAGGAATGGACATGGGAAGCAAAAGATGATGCAAGGGTGATGCCAGTTCTCGAGTCATTGTGGATCGAAAGGTGTCCACGACTAAAGTCCCTTCCTCAAGGCCTTCTACATCACGCAACAAACTTATCTTATCTATGGATCGAAGAATCACACAGCCTGACTGTCATTGAGGGTTTCAAGTCTGTGCAAAAAGCCTTTCTCGCAAGAAACAACGGAGTTGAAAAGCTTACCGATTTCCCCTCAGTTCAAGTCATGGAGATCGAAGATTGCCCGGCTTTGCTACATCATGTCGGGGTGCTACCTTCATTGCAAATGTTGATATGGCGGGACTCAAGTATGAGGTTCTTGCCTGACTGGATGCTTCCTCATCCCGTTGATCCTATCTTCCCAAATCTCCAGAGGATGTCCATCACTGTCGGAGATGTTCTGACTCTTAAACGGTGCCTCATCAACGGCCCTGACTCGGCCAAGATTCAGCACATCCCCAATGTCTACATGGAGGTGATGGATAGACCAGACTTCATCTCCTTTACAAAAGAGCCGTTCAGATTCCTATATAAAAGTTGTTGATGCTCCTCCGCCTCCTGGTTAATTATGAGTATGATTACAGCAATGAAGGTGATAGCTGAATTCTCATTAACTTCCTTTTTCAATTCTCTTGATTATTTTTGTTTTTACTAGTAGGTGTAGTTTGCATTCGTTCAAATTATTAAGTAAATTAAACTTGGTATAAATATTTATTTATATATTCATTGATCAGTTTTAATCTGTCAGAAGGTTTTGGTATTCATTGAAGAACTTGTCTTTTAATTTGCAGGTCATGATTTCTGGTTTGTTGGAATAAGAGGCTTGATTGGATCAGTTTCTGGTTTGTGTTTGTGTGTGTGTGTTCTGGACCTCACAGTTGCTATTGCATTCATATATATATAACTCAATAAGTGAGCATTTATTTCAGTCTTATGTATGTTTCTCAAGATTTACTGAATAAATTTGTATGCATGAGAGAGATGCATGGTGTTCATGTTTATGTACATTTGGTGACAATGAAATAAAAATTCAATATTGTAGGTGTTTGTACCAGGCATGTAAATAAAGTTTGATTGGATTAAGTTTGCAAAAATATATATATATACACACACGGTGTCCATGTAAAATAAATATTTTTTATGATTTTATGATTTTCAAACAAATGCATTTATTAAATTTCATTGATAAAGTTGATTGCATGGGATGATGATGAATGTATTACCAATACTTGATAAGTAATTTTGTAAAGCACTTTGTTGTTATGAATTTACCACAAAGTTTCATTCTTTTATGTTTTTTTTGAATTTTTTTACTAAAAGAATTTCTTGAACTGGGTAATAGTTTTAGGATGTTGAATAAAATTAATCTAAAATCAGGTGGCAAAAGAGTGAAATTTAAGCACAAGATATAAAAGGTTTAAATTTTATTTTTTATTTTTTGCTGAACCCCAAGATTTTGAACAAGCTCATAGTCTGGGGGTTAGTTCCTAAATCTCTTACTACATCAATATTGACATGGTCTAGTTCAACCAAGTAGATTGGGTCCAAACAATTCATGGTTGAGTCCGGATTTAGTAAGTTGGCTAATGGATGACCAATTAGAGAATTTATTTAATTCCATTAATTAATTTATTCGGTAACTAATTAATGGATCAGATTAATAATCAATTAGCAATTTAATTAGCTTGGTTAGTTAGTTGATTGACTAATTGATTAATTGAGTAGATAAATTGATGTAATAAATCAATAAGTTGACATTGTTAATCAAGTTGTAATTAGACTTGATCAAATAAGATTAAGCAAGGAGTTGAAGGGATCAAACCAAGGTTGACTTGATTGATTTGGGCTTGACCAACTTTGAATGTGGACTTGGTTAGGGAAATGCAAATTAAAAAAAAAAGGGAAAAAAGAATGTGAGAGAGTGAAGGTTTGAACCAAGAACCCCCACTTGGACTTAATGGGCCTTAACCACCAAGCCATTAAAATCTATTTATGAAAATAGATAAGTTAAGTCATTTAAGGTAGAATGACATAGAAATGCGAGGGAAGGCCCACAAGACGGACTTGGGCCCGTTAGAGCATGCATTATAGATGTATTATTCATAGACATGTACTTCTATTGAGAGTAAATATGTCTTTATCAGATATCGACGTGGATGCGTCGAGAGGTTCCGTGGAACACCATACTCTATGATTATAGGTAAGTACACTTACCTTGTTCCACTCTTCGGAGTTTCTTGATATGTCTTATTCATGACATGCTGTTTGTATTCATTCATGCTTCTTGATTTATTGAAATCCTCGTTTAGCATGATTGATTGTTTTCGGATGTTGGGATCCCTACTTGTTGTTCTTCCGCCCGGATTTCAGTGGAGCGTGGGTGCTCCTTTGCGGGACGTTCAGGGACTGGACACCCTGATGTTCCGACATTGCCATGCCAGAGGGACTGATACTCTGCAGTTTGTCCACGCCTGTCGATTGAGTGATTATTGGGCCGACATCGCGTTCGAGAGGTGGCCTTCTGGGCATACGACGAGGGACCGTAGCGGCCAGGATGGTCGTGTTTTACGCAGTTAGATTGATGATCTTTGACCGGGGAGACATTTGTGGAGCTTCCATTGGAACTCATATCAGAGCCCCAAGGCTTTTGTAGTTTAGGAGTCCTTACTGTTGCATGTTTTTGAGGTAGACTCCTAGGGATTGTTTGAGGGGCGTGTCCCCAAGTTTGGTTTTGTTGATCATTTTATTTGATATTATGATGCTTTTCTTGAACCCCGCAGGGGTACTTACTGGGCTTTCCATTCGAAAGCTCACACACTTGTTTCTTCCCGCTTTCTGCATCCCGAGGAGTAGGATTCTAGCACGCAGGAGCCCGATCGTGGAGTGGTGGATTTCTGAGAGATCCGAGGACCTTGTTTATCTTTTTATTGTGTATGAGATACTTTATTTTATAGGTTCCTTATAGGGCCTAGTATTGTAGGGTATATGAACCCTTTTATGATTTTTCGCTGAACTCTGTTATTTTTGAATAATTAAGTTGTTTTATTACATTATCTGTTTTAATCACTTAGGCCTTGTATACGAGTGGGTCCCGTCTCTACTCGGGTACTACCGGTCTGTGAACATGCACGAGGTCCCGGGATCCGGTCGGGGCATTACAGTCAATGTATCCCCGCCTTGAGTATGCATCATGAAGGATCTTCTGGCATATGCCTGCGCGCTTGGTGAGTATCCTCCACCACCACTTACCTAGTAAAGCACCATTGAATGTTCGGAAGTTTAGGATCCCCCATCCTCCATTTTCTTTGGGTCTACATATTTTGTCCCAGCTTACTAGGTGGTAGCAGTGCGTCTCATTATCTACACCCCTCCATAGGAATTACTGTATGATTCCCTCAATCTTCTTGATCACCCATTCAGGGAGTCTAAAGGCTGACATCCAGTGGATTGGGATGGTTGATATTACTGAATTAAGCATTGTCAGTCTTCCCCCTAGTGATAGTAGTTTCCCCTTCCACAATGCTAGACAGCCTCTGATTTTCTCGATCAGTGAACTCTAGTCTTCTTTCCTTGGCCGACCACCTAATAATGGGATCCCCAGGTACTTTATTGGAAGGTTGGCCACTGTGCAGTTGAGCACGTGCGCAAATTCCAAAATGTTGTAATCTATCGTTTTTATCGGGATAATTACTCTTTTAGTGTAATTAATCTTTAGCCCGGAAAAGCTTTCAAATAGATAGAAAATCAGTTTGAGGATGTGAGTGTCTGCCAATCCCCACAAGTGTAAGACAAGGATATAGTCGTATTACAACGCCGAAATTGTATCCTCCCTAAGTATTCCAATAGGGAATTCCATGATAGATGTTGGAGTGGATGGCATTTTGATAACATTGTGGGCAAACACATCCATTGCCAAGACAAATAATAGAGGGAGAGCGGGTCTCCCCTGTCTCGTGCCTCTTCTACTTCCGGCGTAGCGGCCGGCCTAAGCTGTTGATGAGGAAGCGGCGCTTTGGATGAAAAAGAGCGGGCATTTAATCCACCCTGACCATTTAGGTCCAAAACCTCCGGCACAAGGATATCTAATGTGATATTCCCACCAATCGAAGTCAAAAACTTTTTCAAGATCAATTTTGATCAGGGTTCCATTTGTGTTTCCGATCCTCATTTTGTGTATCAACTCCTCCGCCGCGATGATATTGTCGTGAATCATGCTCTCTTGTATGAATGCCGTTTGGGATTCTTCAACCAGTTCTCCCAAGACCCTTTTTAGTCTGTTTGCGAGTACTTTGGAGATAATTTTCACCGAACAGTTGATCGAATTTGTCGATTCGATAGTCATTAATGCTCTACGGGGCATCATGCTTGGGTATGAGTAGTATGTGTGCCTAATTTAGGCTCTCCATATTAGCCGACCCATGGAAGAAATCATCAAAGAGTTTGAGCATGTCCTCCTTGACTATATTCCATCCTTATTGGTAAAAGGTCATTGGAAAACTGTATGGGCCGAGTGCTTGGTATGCTCCCAACTCATTGATTGCACTTCGGATTTCTTTTTCCTTAAATGGCACATCTAGCTCTGTAAGTTCCACCCTTCTTTTTTGTCTGAACATCCCGTCCCATGAGGTTCTGTACCTCATGTCCCGTTCTCTGCCAAAAAGGTTGGTGAAGTGCCTGGAAAATGAGTCTGTTATTTGCCTCGGGTCAGTGATCGCTTCGCCATCCTGCCGGATTTGCTTTATCCAGTTGACATTCCTCCGTTGATTGGCAATTGCGTGGAAGAACTTGGTATTGGTCGCCTTATTTGCGACCATGTGACGGTAGATTTGGCAATTGCGTAGAGAGATGCTTTACAACCTGGAATACAGTGCCGAATACTAGGCTAAGGTAAAATTCATTATCATGTAGATTTGAATTGCTTATTAACTTAGCTGATTATGCATAGTCTTTCCTGAAATTTGTACTTTCTTGTTCTTTAGGGTCGCTTTGAACAATCTTCCTCGATGGACCGAGATGGGAGTATTCATTGTGTAAATTACTTGTATGTATTTGATTTTGTGACTCCTCAAGCATGGAGGTGTAGGATTTTGACTTTCAAAATGTGGTTATCAATCTAATAGACAAACCCACCCCACATTATATTTTTCCCAGCCCTTTGAACAATGAGTTGTAGTTCTATCTTGGTTATTAAATTCCGCATAAATCCTACTTTTGTCATAAAAAAACCCCACCTCAGAAGATTGTTATTTCTTGTTATGTGTATCTTCTTTTTATTTTTATTTTTTATTTTTGGCACCATAATAATCAAATTTGCATATTTTGGAGCTCTAATTCATTGTAAGATCAGACTCAGTGTCTTCATTTCTTGTTATTATTGTCTCCTTGAGCCATCTTGGCTTGTCATTCCCTTGATGAAATAGGGACAGCTGTGGGTTCCTTCTACCATGGTTGGCAAGTAAATCTGCAATATTGTTTAGCTCCCTGGGACAGTCTTCAACCTTCATCTCTGGGTAGATCTGAGTAGGTTTTGTATCCTTTGGATATCCCTCTGAATTCTCCATGTAACAAGTGGTTAGCTTTATCCAGCAACTTCAAAGCTTCAATGTAATCATAAAATATCTTGTTAGGTTTCAAATTCCAGTCTTCACAATGTTCCACAAGAGCTCTAATTGCCAGCAATTCAGCTTACAGGCTAGACTCTGCATTAGCACAGGTTGCTCTAACTATATTGACTTCATTTGTGCCTTTTACCACCATAAAACCTATACCACAATAATTTAGATTGGTATTCCAAGATGCATCACTAAATACAACAATAGAATTATTACAGACAGAGTTTATAAGATACTCCCCGAGCCTTCCTCTATTTCTTCACAGATGTTCCCAGGTATTGGCCCATGCAAGGTTGAAAATTTGTTGAGCTTTTTGTTATTAAAAATCAAGTCACATCTTGCTTACCAAATGTACCAAAAACAATTGACCATGAGTGCCTGGTAAGCCTTGTGTCCAATTTTTCCCCTGCCACAGTAATTCATAAGCCAGTCTCCATCCAATACCTTAAGTGCATCATTGTTATCAAATCCAGAGTAATGTGTGTGAAATCTTTCCGTATCGGACTCTATTGATCCAAATGTAATAACTATCGAGCTTAGTCTAAATCTCCACATTAGTAGTGATATTGTCCGCTTTGGGCCTGAGCCTGCACAGTTTTGTTCTTGGGCTTAACCCAAAAGGCCTCGCTACTAATAGAGATATGCTTTATTACTTAAGTCACTACACTTTTTTATTTAACAACCGATGTGGGACTTTGTTTTATTTCTAACATCCTCCCTCAAACAAAGTACCACATCTCCAATCCAGGTCTACCACTTGGCAACCAACTGCAATCCATGCAACTGCTTGGAAAACAACTGCAATCCAGGCCACTTCCTGGCAACCAACTGCAATCCAGGTCCACTGCCTGACCCAACTACCAACTCAATCCAGGTCTACAACCTGGCTGCAAATTCAAATTCAATCCAGGTCTATCGTCTGGCTACCAACTTTTTGTTTTTTTACATATCTACCATCTGCTTTGATACCATGTGAAATCTTTCCAGGGCTGGACTCTACTGGTCCAGCTAGAATCACTATCAGGCTTAGTCTAAATCTCTATATTAGTAGTGATCCTTGATTAACAATTCTGCAATTATGTATAATGTGTTCCAATGCCTCATTTGCTAGTCCACACATTGGGCATTGCAATTGAGGACCTATATTCAGATTGTACAAATACTCAAAGGTAGGGATCCTACCATGATATAATCTCCACAAGAAAGTTTTGACTCTGGGTGCCAACAGGGAGCCTCCATATTTTGTGCCATCCCTCCCATATAATTTAAGAGGATTCAGCATCCTGATTCAGATGGTTATAGACAGTGCTTGCAATTTTGGCAGATGATGTATTGGGCATCCAGACCCAATGGTTGGGGTCCTGGGGACATTAGCCCTTATGCGTATGTTGTCCATTCTATCCCAATCTATGACCTCACCAAAACAGTTTGATATATTTGATTGTTTTAAATGTCTCTTTTCTTTTTAAAAGATAGCAAGGATGCTTTGCTTTCCTTTCACAAAATGACTGCTAAATGAAGGAAAGAATTAGGATTGGAATCACTTGTGAGAACAGAACAAACCACATGTTCATGCTTAATTTGCAAGTGATGTACATATTCTTTGTTTACTATATTTCTTTCTTAGAGATTTATTATAAAATTAATAATAAATATAAACATAAAATTTACTAATTGATTTGGAAGATAAAATATAACCTTATGTTAAATACAATGTATTTTGAAACTAATTAGAAAATATACAATGTTAATTATCTAGTAATCCTTAGGCTTCCATGGCATTCTTATAATGTGGGTGTCATAGAAACCACAATAACTATTTTAATATATCAGTAGTTTTCGGAACATTAAAAAAAAATGTTTACAATTACAACATACTTTTCTATTATTAATACAGAAAAAAAAAAACATGGTTCCAAATTCCTAATCAAATTAATTTTTAAACATTTATTTATTTATTTATTGATAAACATGGACAAGAAACTAAAAACCGTGGTTTGAGCCATCAATCTCTTTTGTTAGAGACAATGGGCCACTAACCATTGTTGGTGGAAGAAAATGTCTTAGCAAACCTTTTTTTTTTTTAAAGTTGTTTAATAACTTTAAAAGTTGATCAATAGTTTACATCCACTGGGCAAATAAAAATTATTTTCTCCGTGTTTGAATACAAAGAATCTAATAAAGCCGAATGAAAAGAAAAGTGAAATGCTTTGCTTTTGCTTTTGTAGTGCTTTTCTTTATCCAATTGGCTTGGAAATCAAGGCAGCACAAATGTTCCCATTCACAGCAGTGTATATATATACACATACATGCACTGGTTTGAAGTCAAGCCATTGCCATCCCATTCCTTCACTCAACAACTCAAGCGCAACCCCCCAAAAAATGGCGATGATAGTAGACTCCTTGGCTTCCCAATTGGCAGACACTCTAGCCAGTCTCATCAGAGATGAGATAACGATGATGATGAGCGTGAAGGGCAATCTCCAAAAGCTCGAGAGAAAAGTGCGAATGATCCACGATGTGTTAGAGGATGCCGAGCGCAAGGCCATACATGATGTTGCGGTTCGCACTTGGCTCACTGAACTAAGAGATGCTTTCTATGATGCTGATGACATAATCGACAACTCTCGTACTCATGCCGAGGGGATAGCAAGATTGTCTGCGAACCAGCAGGTACGTTGTTGGACTCCTTTGGTTTCCATTCACCGCCGGCTTCTCTTCCGCCACCGAATAGGTGGTCGGATTCGGAGCCTCAATACAAGACTCGATGAGATTTTTAAAGAAAAATCTGATTTTGATTTGTCTCTCAATGTCTCTAAAGTCGACAATGAGAGCATCAGAATCCTGAGAGACTCTGATCCTGATGTCGACCCTGATATTGTGGGGTCTGGGATAGAAAATGATACTAATGAGTTAGTGAGAATGATGATCTCTAGTAATTACCCAACCATCTCTGTTTATGGGATTGTCGGTATGGGGGGGATAGGCAAGACAACCCTTGCACAAAAGATTAATAACCATACAACCATTAAGGATAACTTTCATTTGCCACCACCAATGTGGGTTAGTGTCTCGAAAGATTACTCTGACGAAGAACTACTTAAATCCATCATAAGGCATGCCGGTGGGAATCCTGGCAATGTCAGGAGCATCGGTGAGCTTCAACATATTCTAGGCCAAACTGTCCTTCACAAGAAAATTTTCTTGATTCTTGATGATGTTTGGGATGCAAATCTCTGGATGGGATTACTTAGAAAACCATTATTACGTGCTGATCTTGGCAGTATAGTCTTGATCACCACCAGGGATGAGCGTGTTGCTCAGGTAATGGAGGTGGTCCATATCCATTCAGTTCAACCATTGTCTGTGGATGATGGTTGGTCATTGATATGTAAGCTTGTGTTTCTGACCGGAGAGGAAACTGAAATGCAACTGCTTGAACATCTGGGCAAGCAGATTGTGTTGAAGTGCCTTGGTCATCCTCTAGCGATCAAAACCATCGCCGGAGTCCTCCGTGGCAAGGAGAAGCTACCAAATAACTGGGAGAGGGTTCTCGAGAATCCAGCCTTGTCGTTGAAGGAGATCCAGGAAGGAGTGATGTGGTAACTTTATTTGAGCTACGAGGACCTACCATCTCATCTCAAGCAATGCTTTATCTTCTGCTCTTTGTTTCCTGGGGATCATGTTCTCATGCGACACACATTGATCCAATATTGGGTTGCCTCCGGCTTTGTCAAAGAGCACAATCATATGATCATGGAAGAGGTGGCGAGGGAGTACTACAGGGAGCTACTCCGGAGAAATCTTCTGCAGAGAGACCCTCGTTACTACGGCGAGGGAGGATGCAAAATGCATGACCTCCTGCATTCTCTTGCTAAATTTCTTGCTCAAGGTGAGTATTTTATCGGAGATGTGCTGACATTGAGCACCACCGCATCGTCATCCCCGACAATGAAGCTTCGCCACTTATCAATCTCAGTCGATGCTTTCTCGGAGACCTTCCCAGAGATTGTGAAAGAGCAGACATCAGTGAGGACTTTTCTTTTCAATGGCATTCTGACAATGTATGAATTGCCTGAAGATCTCTTCCAAAAGCTCAAGTGCTTGAGGCTTTTGGACTTGAGTAACACTATTTTTGAGGTTGTGCCTGAGTCTATAAGCAGTCTTGTGCACCTCAGGTATCTCGACTTTTCTCGTTCAATGATTTGCGAGCTACCGGATACCATAGGAAATCTAAGCAACTTGCAATACTTAATCCTCCAAAGATGTGAAGAACTCTCAGAGCTCCCAAAAAGCATAGCAAACTTGTACAAGCTTAGAAGCATTGATCTTCTCGGTACTCCGGTTATCGGCATTCCTGCAGGGATTAGAGGACTTATTCATCTGAACAGAGTCATTGATTTTGTGACAAATGAAATAACAGATGAAGCTGGAGAATGTTACTCCTCACTAGAAGATATCAAGTCTCTCCTCAACCTTAGAACCATCACCATTGTGAATTTGGAGAGGGCTGCCAGAGCTGAAGGATCCATTCTGAAAGACAAGACCCATATTTATCATCTGGAGCTATCCTGCAGCTCTGATGAGTGGCCATACCAACAAGAGGATGTAGAGAGGATCCAAGATGTTTTCGAGGAGAGGCTGTTCCCTCCGCACTCAGTTGAAAAGTTTGAGATCAAGGGATACTTTGGACTCGAGTTCCCGGCATGGATGAAAAACATCAATCTGTTCTTGAACTTGACAAGGCTTGACATATCCAAGTGTAGGTCTTGCTCTCAGCTACCTCCATTGGGCCAGCTCCCTCTGCTGGATCTTCTCAACATCAAAGGTGCTTGGTCTATAAAACACATAGGTCCTGAGTTCATGGGAAGTGGAAGAGAAGCAGCTTTTCCAAAGTTGAAGTCGCTCACGTTGAAAGACATGCCAGAGTGGGAGGAATGGACATGGGAAGCAAAAGATGGTGCAAGGATGATGCCGGTTCTTGAGTCACTGGAGGTAAGCATGTGTCCACAACTAAAGTCCCTTCCTCAAGGCCTTCTGTATCATGCAACAAAACTCACTTCTCTGGGCATCAAAGAATCACACCGCCTGACTGTCATTGAGGGTTTCAAGTCTGTGAAAGTTGCCTTTCTCATCGGCAACAATGGACTTGAAAGAGTTTCTGATTTCCCTGTACTTCAAGCCATGAAGATCGATGGTTGCCCGGCTTTGCTGCATCACGTTGGGGTGCTACCTTCAATGCAAATCTTGGAATGGGGGGACTCAAGTATGAAGCTCTTGCCGGAATGGATGCTTCCTCATCCCACTCCCATCTTCCCAACACTCCAGAGGATCTTCATCATCGTCGGAGATGTTCCGACTCTTCGCAGGTGCCTCATCGATGGCCCTGACTGGCCCAAGATTCAGCACATCCCCAATGTCTTCATTGGGGTGATGAATAGGCAGGAGTTCATCTCCTATATGCCTTTCAGCTTCGATACAAACATCAATGCAGTTTCTGAGTCTCCTCCTCTTCCTGGTTATGAGTCTGATTACAATGAATGATTTGAACTACAAGGTACGTGATAACTGAATTCTCATAAATTTCTTTCTCAATTCTCATTTCTTTATAATTTCATTATTGTTGTTTCTAGCTACTAGGTGTTTGCATTCATTCAAATTAAAGATTTGTGTGCTTGTTTGCGTGGACAATTCTGGGATGCTACTTGTTCTTTAGTTCTGTTGTCAAGGTAAGTATATTACTCTTAGTTTATATGTTTATATATGTTCATTGTTCTGTGCTAATTTGTCTGAGATTTTGGCATTCATTGAAAACCTTGTCTTTTGCAGGTGATTTATGGTTTGTTGGAACAAGAGGCTTGTAAGAGTGCATTTCTCAAATAAGAGGGTACTGCATGGTTTGTGTTTGTGTGTTGCAGACCTCACAGTTGTTGCTATTGTTTTAATTCAGTCTTATGTTTTTCAAGATTTATTGAAAAAATTTGTATGGTGGCCATGATGAAAGAAAATTCAAGAATCTTGGTGTTTGTGCTAAATTTGTAAATAAAAGGTTGATTGGATTGAATTACTTGATTCATAAGTAATTTTGTAGAACAGTAAGATAATTATTTTTGGTAATTATAAAAGAAGTGACTGATCAGATAATTCATTAAGAATTCGTATACTTCTTGGTTTAAGTGCCCTTCCAAGTCGATTTCTTATGTGTTTGGTTGAAAAATGGTTCCTCCTGTTTTCTGTTAATATACAAACTTCATGTTTTCTGTTGATATTCTGTGTGTGATGTTTCCTAGTGTGGTCAAGGTAATTAGCTAAGCTTCAATTGGTTTACAGTGTATGCTCATGATTGTCCACACTGTGTCTGGGTGTGTATAAAAACAAAAGACCCTCCAACAAGGGAGACTTTAAATGTGTTACATTGGTAATGTTAATATGACTATTGAACATAAACAGCAGGATTTCTTTGATGCTGATCATTTATTGCTTGAGAGTTAAATAATCTTAGTCTTGAACCTTAATATTCTCTGCTGCAGATAAAACTAATTAAAATTGTTCCTACTACTAGTGGTATTTATGTATCATCTAGTTGCTGATCTCTATTCATGTGACAGTTTTTTTTGGGGGGTAAAGCCATTTTTGGTCCCTGAAAACATGACCAATGTTTATTTTCATCTCAAAATTCAAAATTTGTTCAATATGGTCCCCATATATTGCATATTTTGACATTTTGGGTCCTTATATATTCCGTATTTTGGCATTTTTGGTCCCTATTGTTGACATGGCGGTCATGTGGAATACCAATGAAATGTATATAATCTTTTTATTATTATGTTTAGGTTATTATTTTGCTGATGTGGAGTGATAAGTGGCAGTATATGCTGATGTGGACCGTATTGAACAAATTTTAAACTTTTGGGATGGAAATGAACATTGGCCTTGTTTTCAGGGACCAAAAATGACATTAACCCTTTTTTTTTACAGGGTGAGCTTGATAACTCAAGCTAGAACAAAATAGTATTCATGTGACAATTAAGCCTGTTGAATCATGTAACATGTATTAATTACACCGAAACTTATAATAAATCATATTGTTAACCTATATATGATACGTACACATGCATTTCTTTAGTGGAGCATTATGTTGACAAAGGATCATTTTGCAATTTCAAAAACTAGTAGGCAACAATCACGGTTGTGATGACATTCGTACTAATGTCACGCCCCGTCCAAGATCCAGGGCCTCAAGCACGTGCACAGATCTGTCGTACCCAAGTAGAGAGGTGCACCCCACTTGGATACAAGGCCTAGGTAAATAAGAACACACAACAGATAAACAATAGAAAATCCAAATAACATAATGGAATGAACCAGAGTCCACAGCGGAAAATAAAATAAGGGTACAGACACCCTACATAAGTCAAGTTCCAACAAGGGTTCTACAAATAAAATCTCACTCTCAAATAAATCATGAGGTTCTCGAACCTCTGCAACAATGTTTAAATCCCTCATACCACTCTTGAGTCTGAGTTAGCTACTCCTCAGGATATGAAAAAGAGTGAAACAAGTGTATGAGCTTTCGGAAGAAAAGCCCAGTAAGCACCCCCAACAGGGATCACAAGGAAAGTCATGTAATAAACAAGAGATAAGCCAACAATAAATGAGTAAAGAAAATCATAGAACATGACTAATCAAGCAAGTGAGGACCATGTCCCGCACTATCCAACAACATAGGACTCTCAAAACTACCACAAGAAACTATCAACGGTAGGACTCTTAACATATCTACAACTTTAAGCTCTGGAAGGGAAGCCCAAGAAAGCCTCATCAAACATCCCCCGACAAGATCATCGCCATTTTCACCGGTGGAAAGCGACCCTTTGGTGCGTAAAGTCGATAGCACCACCTCTTATGCGTGCTCGACATGCCACCAATCACCCCATTGACGAGCTAGACAACCAGAGTATTACAACCCTCGTAAGTCGGTAGCGCCACCTCTCGTAAGACTTATTATTAAATTTGACAAGGCTTAGCATTTTGAAGTGCAATTGTTCTCAGCTCCCTCTATTGGGCCAACTCCCTCTATTGGATTATCTCAAAATCGATGGTGCTTCGTCTATAAAACACATAGGTCCTGAGTTCATGGGAAGTGGGAGAGAAGAAGCTTTTCCAAAGTTGAAGATGCTCGTACTGAGAGACATGCCAGAGTAGGAGGAATGGAGATGGGTGGAAGCAAAAGATGGTGCAAGAAGGGTGATGCCAATTCTTGATAAATTGTGGATCAAAACGTGTCCACGTCTAAAGACCCTTCCTCAAGGCCTTGTACATCACACAACAAACTTATCTTATCTAGACATCCAAGAATCACACAGCCTTATTGTCATTGAGGGTTTCAAGTCTGTGCAAATAGCCTCTCTCTTAAGAAAGGCGAAAGGTACAAAAAAACCCCTCATACTTTTCACAATTTTTTAATTAAACCCTTATGGTGATCACTGGCTCAAAAAACACCCCATGGTGCTCGAAAATGGTGCAAATAGGCTCTTAAAAGTAACACCGTTAACTTGCCGTTAGGGTTTAGGGCATATTTATACTTTTTTGAACACCTCAGGGTGATTTTTGAGCCATTGACAAAAAAAAATGAAAAATAAATTTAAGAAAATTACCAAAAAACACAAAATCTTTAAAAATCCAAAAAAAAAATTTATAAAACTCAAGAAAATCGCTTAAATTCAAAAATAAATAAATAAAATAAAATCTTTAAAACCCCCCCAAAAAAATTAGAAAAACTTCTTAAAAAATCCGTAATCGATGAAATTCGAAAAAAAAAAAAATAAACTTAGAAAATCCCAAAAAAAACCCACAAACCCCTTTAAAAAACATAAAAATCTGAAAATTTGGTAAGAAGTGCAAGAAAATCCAAAAACAAATCCACAAAATCCACAAAAAAAACTAAAAAAACCTAGAAAAATTGTAAAATATCGAGAAAATTCACAAAAAAATCTCAGATTTTCCCAAAAAATCCAGAAAATTTCATAAATTTCCCAAAAAAAAATCCCAAAATATGAATAAATTAGTTAAATGAAAAAAAAACTGAAGTTTATATACAGATTTTGGGTTCTAATTTATTTATTTATTTTTCGATATTTTTTTATTTTTTGGGATATTTGGGAAATTTATGAAATTTTCTAGGATTTTTTTGGCAAATTTTGAGATTTTTTGGGAATTTTTTTTTTGTGAAATTTTTGGGTGTTTTACAAATTTTTCTAGGTTTTTTTAAAATTTTTTTAAGGGTTTTTTGTGGATTTTCCGCATTTTACAAATTTCTGTTTTTTAAAAGAGTTTTGTGGGTTTTTTTTTTTTTTTTGGGAAATTTTTAAGTTTATTTTAAGTTTTTTGAATTTTTATGCCACATAAGCAAATATATTTCCAAAATTTATTTTTCATTTTTTTAGGTCAATGGCTCAAAAATCACCCCGAGGTGCTAAAAAAGGTGTAAATATGCCCTAAACCCTAACGACATGTTAACGGTGTTACTTTTAAGGGCCTATTTGCACCCTTTTCAAGCACCATAGGGTGTTTTTTTTGAGCCAGTGATCACCATAAGAGCTTAATTGAGAAATTATGAAAAGTACGAGGGTTTTTTTTTGTACCTTTCACTCTTAAGAAACTATGGAGTCGAAAGAGTTTCCTATTTCCCCTCAGTTCAAACCATGAAGATTGTAGATTGTCGGGCTTTGCAACATCATGTTGGGGTGATGTTGGGGTACTACCTTCATTGCAAAACTTGGAATGGCGGGACTTAAGTATGAGGCTCTTGCCGGACTGGATGCTTAGTACTCATCCCACACCTATCTTCCCAACACTCCAGAGGATCTCCATCATCGTCGGTGATGTTCTGACTCTTCACCAGTGCCTCAAAGATGGCCCTGACTGGCCCAAGATTCAGCACATCCCCAATGTCTCCATTGAGGTGATGGATAGACCAGAGTTCATCTCCTATACAAAAGTGCCATTCAGCTTCCGTACAAACTGTTAGTGCAAACTGCACTTAGGTTGGCACTATTTAACATTGAAGTAACATGGCTCAATGTATATGCAACTTGACACAACATCGCTCGATACATGATGACAAGGCAAAAGATTACACAACAAAAGAGGATATTGCAAGTGACGATATAACACATGTAACAACGAGGTGTAATGCAGACATGATATGAAAGATATGGCTGAAGAATGATGGGGTCGGTTCTGAAGATGACGTGACATAGCTAACGAGGCATGAAATCAGAGACAAGATGATATGGCACGTGACTAGGCATTATGAGGCCCAGTTGACCAGGTCAAGGCACATGAGGTTAAAAGATATCTTTGGCAAGGATGCTATTTACTTGGAGAGCAAGTATGGGTGTAGGCTATGTTTGACGACAGTCACTAGTAATGCAAGACGAGCAAAGATAATTTTGGGAGCTATTATTAGCAGGATAGATATGTTTGGAAGGAGTGAGACTTACTTGAGGTATAAGACTAGTGAAACCAATTTGGCGTGCGGTTACAATAATAATGGCAATGAAATCAAAGTGGCGGTGAAGCAATCATGGAGAATATATATTGCTGCTCAGATTTAGTAAGAAGGCATATATTTAGAAGGAGTCTAAATATATCACCGAATTGATTTAGAAATATAATTGAAGATTTATTTGAAGATTCATTGAAGACCATAGTTTGGTGGGAGGCTAAATATGGTATGAAGACAGATTTCAAGAGATTCTGAAGACCAAACTTGGGTATGCCACATACTAAGTTTGGAAACACTTAATGATGACGCGTCGGGAGATGCCACGCCGGGAGGGTTAGACGGAGTTGGCTCATACCCAACCAGGAGGATTGGACGGTTTGGGTCCATAGAGCAACACAAAACCGCTTAGTTGGATTCACAGACCGCCCGCGTTGCGGGGATCGGGTGCGTCTGGATGCACAGCCTATTTTTTGGTAGGAGTCCAAAAATAGTTTCCGCGGAGATAGCAAAGATTCTAAAAGAGAAAGGAGTTATTTTAGGCTAGCGGAGCGTCTATATAAGAGACCCAGCTCAAGGATTTAAGGTGTGCCACCGAAGAGAGACCTAAGGGAGTTAGGTAGTATAGACATCGGGCAATCTAGTGGAGTTGTACTTATGTATTCTCTTCTCTTTTAGTGGATTGTTTTCTCCGAGCTTGGCCCCCCAGACATAGGCTTGTACAACCGAACTGGGTTACCAATTTTGTGTCACCTTTCTCTTTTGTTTGCATTGATTGTTGATATTGTGTGAGGTCGTGTGTTCTTGAGAGAAAAAAGTAAGAGTGAGTTGTTACATCCACTACAACCAAGCACACAACCACCCTCTTCGGAACTTACACAAACATTGATGCAGTTGTTGATGGTCCTCCTCCTCCTTTTGGTGGTTATATATGAGTATGATTACAGCAATGAATGATTTGAACTACAAGGTGATAATAACTGAATTCGATCTCATTAACTTGTTTCTCAATTCTCATTTTAATTTGGATATTTGAATTTTACTTTGATTTATATGCTTGAAACTAAAAAGAGGGAGTGTATTATGGTTCCTCTTTTTCATTGCATAGTCTTATAGGACAGGAAAAATAATGCAATTTGTTTGTTGAGGTTGGGATGGTTGCCATTGGATGACCAGTAACAAACAAATTAAATTTCAACTCTATTGTTAATTACAGTATCCTTTATTTGGAACAAAGTTAATTAAAAGTTATGAAACATATTGCTGTTGACAAAGTGTCTATTTTAGCAAATGCAACTTATCTTTTTGAATGATTCTTTATTGATTGACATCAGGATGCTGCAGACAGGCTCTGTACCGTATCATGAATCATATAATTTGGTTATTGGACAACTTTTATAGTTTTTTCAGAGGTATATACACAATTTCAATATTTTTTAGGGTGCACCTGCAAAAAGCCTATTAAAAAGGGTGTTCATGAAAAATTAATATATTTTAATTTATGATTATAGAATTTAATTTCATTCAAATGCATTTATGTTGTTTAGATAGTTTGCTCTAATTTCAAAGAGATGCCTCAAAATTGAATAATTGTGTTGATTTCAAAAACATCTGCTGCTACAAGATTATTTTTCAACAGTTTATCTAGGTTACATTTCTCAAACAAACACACAAGAAATCGACTTGAAAGGGTACTTGAATCCAAGAATAACACATCCTGATCATATAAGAATTCTTAAAGAATTATCTAATCTATGACTAATTTAAGAGATTAGGAATTAGGAATTGACCGGTCACTTCTTCACTTCTTCAATGTTATAAAAAAATAATTATCTGAGTGCTTTAAAAAATAATTATCAACTTTATCAATGAATTTCAATAAATGCATTTGTATGAAATCTTTAAATCATAAAAAAAAATATATATTTATTTTACATGGACACGGTATATATATATTATTGAATTTTTATTTCATTGTCATGAAATACATAAACATGAACACCATCTCCCTCATGTATACAAATTTATTCAGTAAATCTTAAAAACATAGGACTGAATTAAATGGTCACTTATTGAGTTATGAATGCAATAGCAACTGTGAGGTACAGAACACACACACACATACAAACACAAACCATACTTTTATTTGAGAAATTCACACAATCCAATCAAGCCTTTTATTCCAACAATCCAGAAATCATGACCTGCAAATTAAAAGAAAAGTTCTTCAATGAATACCAAAATCTTTTGACAAATTGAAATTGATCAATTAATATATAAATTCATATATGTACCAAGTTTAATTTACTAATTACCTTGACAAACAGAAGCAAATATCAGGTAGCATCACAGCATTAATATATTGTTGATGCAAACAAACACACAAATTAATCCTTTATTTGAAAGAATGCAAACACCTAGTAGAAACAGCAATAATCCTTGAGATTAATAAGAAATGAGAATTGAGAAAGAAATCAATGAGAATTCAGATATCACCTTGTAGTTCAGATCATTCATTGTTGTAATCATACTCAGGAGGAGGAGCGCCAACAACTGCACCGATGTTTGCAAAGTAGCCGAATGGCTCTTTTGTATAGGCGATGAACTCTGGTCTATTCATCACCCCAATGAGGACATTGGGGATGTGCTGAATCTTGGGCCAGTCAGGACCCTGATCTTTGAGGAAACGGTGAAGAGTCAGAACATCTCTGACGATGATGAAGATCCTCTGGAGTGTTGGCAAGATAGGAACCGGATGAGTACTAAACATCCAGTCCGGCAAGAACCTCATCCTTGAGTTGCACCATTCCAACATTTGCAATGAAGGTAGCACCCCAACATGATGTAGCAAAGACGGGCAATCTACGATCTTCATGGCTTGAACTGCAGGGAGATCGGAAACTCTTTGGAGTCCATAGTTTTGGACGAGAAGCACAACTTCCACAGACTTGAACCCCTCAATGGCAGTCAGGCTGTGTGATTCTTCGATGTCTAGAGAAGATAACTTTGTTGCGTGATGTAGAAGGCCTTGTGGAAGGGACTTTAGTTGTGGACACTTTTTGATCTTCAATGACTCGAGAACTGGCATCACTCTTGCACCATCTTTTGCTTCCCATGTCCATTCCTCCCACCCTCGCATGTCAATCAGTGTGAGCGACTTCAACTTTGGAAAAGCTTCTCTCCCACTTCCCATGAACTCAGGACCAATGTGTTTTATAGACCAAGCACCTTTGATTTTGAGAAGATCCAGCAGAGGGAGCTGGCCCAATGGAGGGAGCTGAGAGCAATACCTGCACTTCAAAATGTCAAGCCTTTTCAAGTTCAAGAAGAGGTTGATGTTCTTCATCCAAGTCGGGAACTCCATGCCGAAGTATCCCTTGATTTCAAACTTTCCGACTGAGCCTGGAGGGAAGAGTCTCTCCTCGAAAACATCTTGGATCCTTGCTACATCTTCTTGCTGGTATGGCGACCCATCACTTGAGCATGATAGCTCCAGATGATGAATATGGGTCTTGTCTTTCAGAATGGATCCTTGAGCTCTGGAAGCCCTCTCCAAGTTAACAATGGTGACGGTCCTTAGTTGGAAGAGAGACTTGATCTCATCTAGTGAGGAGTAGCATTCTCCACTTCCATCTGCAGTTCTCTCATTTGTGACAAAGCCCATGACTCTATTCAGAAGAACAAGTCCACCAATCCCCCTTGGGAGACCGATAACTTCAGTGCCCAGAAGATCGATGCTCCTGAGCTTGTATAAGTTTGCTATGCTTTTGGGGAGCTCTGAGAGTTCCTCACATCTCTGGAGGATCAAGTATTGCAAGTTGCTGAGATTTCCGATGGTCTCGGTAGCTGGCTGATCATTGAATCAGAAAAATCAATATACCTGAGGTGCACAAGACTGCTTATTGACTCAGGCACATCATCAAGAAAACTGTTGCTGAAATCCAGAACCCTCAAGCACTTGAGGTTTTGGAAGAGATCTTCAGGTAATCTAGTCATTGTTAGAATGCCGAAGAACAACAATGTCCTCACCGATCTTTGCCCTTTCATAATCTCCGGCCATAAGGTATCCGTCATACCAATAAAGATCGATAGATGACGAAGCTTCATCTCCTGGGATGCCGATGAGGCGGTGGCCAATGTTGCCACTTCTCCGGAGAAATACTCACCTTGAGCGATGAATTGGGCGAGCGCACGCAGGAGGTCATGCATTGTGCATCCTCCATTGCTGTAATAACGGGGATCACTCTGCAAAAGATTTCTTCGGAGTAGCTCCTTGTAGTACTCTTTCGCCACTTCTTCCAAGATCATTCCGTTCTTCTCTTTGACAAAGCCAGAGGCAACCCAGTATTGGACCAAAGTGTGCCGCATGAAAACATAATCCTCAGGAAACAAAGAGCAGAAAATGAAGCATTGCTTGAGATGAGATGGTAGGTCCTCGTAGCTCAAATAGAGGACCCCCATCACTCCCTCAGGGAGCTCCTTCAACGACCAGGCTGGATTCTCAAGAACCCTCTCCCAGTTATTTGGTGACTTCTCCTTACCACGGAGGACTCCGGCGATGGTTTTGATCGCTAGAGGATGACCATGGCACTTCAACACAATCTGCTTGCCCAGATGTTCAAGCAGTTGCATTTCAGTTTCCTCTCCGGTCCGAAACACAAGCTTACATATCAATGACCAACCATCATCCACAGACAATGGTTGAACTGAATGGATATGGACCGCATCCATTCCCTGAGCAACACGCTCATCCCTGGTGGTGATCAAGACTATACTGCCAGGATCAGCACGTAATAATGGTTTTCTAAGTAATCCCATCCAGAGATTTGCATCCCAAACATCATCAAGAATCAAAGAAAATTTTCTTGTGCAGGACTGTTTGTCCTAGACTACTTTGAAGCTCACCAACAGTGTCGAATAGACAAACCCCTCCAAAATGGTTTATGATGGATTTTAGCAGTTCTTTGTCAGAGTAATTTTGTGAGACACTAACCCAGACAGGTGGTGACAACTGAAAGTTATCCCTAATGGCTTTATGGTTAGTAATCTTTTGTGCAAGTGTTGTTTTGCCTATCCCTCCCATCCCGACGATACCATAAACAGAGATTGTTGGAAAGTTCGTAGAGGTCATCATTTTCACTAAATCATTAGTGTCATTTTCTATACTGGACCCTACAATATCAGGCTCAACATCGGGATCCGAGCCTCGTCGGATCGAAATGCTCTCATTGCTTTTGGAGGCATTGAGAGTCAAATCAAAATCCGACTTTTCTTTGTAAAGCTCTTCTAGTCTTTCGTTAAGGCTCCTAATCTGACCACCGATCCGATGGCGGAAGAGGAGCCGGCGGTGAATGGAAACCAAAGGAACACAACATCGTACCTTTTGGTTTGCAGACAATCTAGCAACCTTCTCTGCATGAGTACGAGAGTTGTCGACGATATCATCAGCATCATAGAAAACATCTCGAAGTTTAGTGAGCCAGGCACGAACCGCCTCATCACTTATGGATTTGCGCTCGGCATCCTCCAAAACATTCTGGATCATTCGTACTTTTCTCTCAAGCTTTTGGAGATCCTCCTTCACGCTCATCATCATCGTTATCTCATCTTTGATGATGCCGGTTAGAGTGTCTGCGAATTGGGAAGCCAAAGAGTCTACAATCATCGCCATTTTTTTTTCCGGGTGTTGCTTGAGTAATTACTGGAAGCTCAAAGCTAAAGAATGAGATGGCAATGGCTTGATTTCATGAAACCAGTGTGTATAATATATACACACATGGATGAGAGCATTTGTGCTATCTTGTATCCAAGTCTTTGGATAAAGTAAAGCACTGCAAAAGGAAAACACTTTGCTTTCCCATATCTTTCATCTTTTGCCTTTATTCCATGCATGATTAATTCTTTGCTTCCAAATGCATTCCTTCTATGTTCCTATTTATATATTTTCTTTGAAGTGGATAAGATCAAAGGAAGGTATATGTTAATTTAATTAGATAAATTCATATTAGGTAATATACCAACTTTCACCCGATATGGACAGTAGCCAAATCCAAGTGATTTTGTTCATGGAACCCAATGTCCTATAATGCATCACAACTAATGGAGTGTATATCATTTATTTAATCTCTCTTCACTTCTTCTCAACTAGCGATGTGGGACAATGTTTGACACACCCAACAATATTGTTATATTAGAATAGTTAAAAATTAAGATTAAATGTACTTTTTATTATTGTATTTTAGCATATTGTTAATTATGATCCTTATATTTTCAAAATTTTCAATATATTTTCTCACTTTAGATATTTTATTTATTTTGATCAGTATAAACGGGGAGACACACCTAGTGTGCATTTTGATTTTTAAATTAATTTTAATTACCCAGCTTTTTATGTCTATATGGCAACACACCAAGCATCAACCTCTATGTTAGATGCCATGTGGTGTGTTTTTTTAATTTGAAGTAAATACTTTTCTATTTTTTAGGTCGCTAACATGGCATTAAATAAATTTAAAAAATAAATAATAAAAATTATCAACAAACCCAAAAGTTTAAAGTATTTCAAAAATACATAAAAGTGCATAATTAAAAATTAATTAAAAATTGGATTCCAAACATGCACCATGTTAATGTTATCCTTGTGAATTAAAATAAAAAAAAATGTATGCAAAATATAAAAAATTTATTCAATATTTTGAAAGTACAAAGTACGCCAAAATACAGATAGCAAAAATATATTTAATCCTAAAGAAGACAAACATATATTAAAGAAAATAAAAAATAAAAAATAAGACACTAAAATAGTAACAAAGTATGATTATTATGTCAATATTTTGACTCGTCACTCATGACAACATTGAAACATCATTGAAAATAATTTACTTATTAGAGAGTTATAATTTTATTATGATTATATTTATTTTTAAGGAATGGGCAGATATTCATGAGAAAAGGAGATGTTGACATAGAAAGAACAAAGTGCAAATAAACAGCTTCTTTTTAGCTTTATGAGTGGGTTTACTCTCTTTCAAAATGAAAAGAAGCTCAATAATGCCTCATTAATTTATTTCCAAGATCATATAAAAATCTAAAGTTATGTATGAAAAGAAATCCCCCAACTCAGACATACTCTGACTTTTTCTATATTTATTAAAAAAAATATATTCTGATTTTGTTGTCACTCACCACCACCACTCTTTGTCGACGATCTTGATTCTTGATATTTTTTCTATAATAAAAAAATAAATAAATTATATTTTATTAATAATTAAGTGTTATATAGCCGAATTATAACAGAAAATGTGAGACGTTAAATTAGCTAGATCAGATTACAATTGGCCTTTGGGTTCGCTGTCCGAAGCGTTGAGCCGATCGCCTCAGAACCGACGAGGTCCGGGTTCAAGCCCTCATCTTGCTAAAGGGTGATGGGGATGTGTGTTCTGCACGGGTGCAGCCATGACCCTCATCTTAAGGACCTTAGTCAAAAATAGAAAATGTGAGAAATTAAAGTGTTGTGCATGATTCGGCTAGAAGTGCATCCCTCTCCATCAGTTGCTCAGGTGATGATTGTAAAAGCGTCGTCCTTGAATGCTTCATCTTCCTCTCGATCAGTTGCAAAGAAAAGGATCATGGACATAATAATGGCAAAAGATCAAAGATCAAGGGAAAGCAATCTGTTCTTCTTTACAGTGCTTTGTGTTGTCCAAAGACATGAGATTCAAGATAGCACACATTCTCTCATCCATGTGTGATAGAAGTAAAAGAGAGGAAGAGAAGAAGGGTTGGGGGACGAACTAAAACTTTTATTTAATTTTTTATTATTTAACACTAACTTCTATGTTTCATATTTTATCTTTCACATTACAAGTAGAGTGGAATTTTATTTAAAAATAAAGCTAAAACATCTACTCATAATATAGGAGAACAAAATTCTCCATGTTTTCAAAACAAACAAATTGTTTTCTTAAAATTTATACGTGATATTACTTTTGTTATATTATTTTGTTTTAATGTAATATCTATTTCCAAGGGCCCAAAAATGGAGGCAGTATAAAACTGGGTGAAATGAAGTCTGGAATTTTATAGGGGGGCCATAGCAAGCCAACAAGGGCAGCAAGGTCTTTGAGGATGATACTCCTAAGAGAAAGGATAACATAAAAGATTGGTCATACAACTAGAATACTGAACTGGAATGTTTTATTATATATACCAAAATTTTAAATATATTTAAATAAAATGTGATTTATCAATTTTACTTAGAAAAAAAAACATATGCTCATAAAATCTAACACCTAATAGGATATAAATATGGGTTTGTATTTATTTTTAATTTTATCGACACGGCACCGATGATTCAACCAGGATAGCGACATCAAGTGTTTCTTATCTTTCTTTTTCCTGTGGAGTATGATACAATAGATATTTCAAATTAATAAAATAAAACATGATTTATTTATTTTTTTAATAAAAAAAAACTGTTTATGGGAATGTCGGTATGGGAATTAAGGATAGGTATGTCATTGCCACCACCAATATCGATTAGTGTTTCTCTATGAAGAACTACTTAAATCCATCATAATATATGGCAATTTTGGCAATGTCAAGAGCATTAGTGAGCAATTTTTTTATAAATAAATATGATTTATCCATTTAATTTATATAAAAAAAATAGCATTAAAAACTAGTTCAAACAAAACAGTATTGCACGAGAAACTTTTTTTTTATTATTAATATATCAAAGGAAACATTTACTTTAATCTAATCAGATCAACTAGATGAACTTAATTTGTTAATCAAAAGTCAACTCTCAGTGAACATTGACATAATCACAACAACTGATTGAAACATTGTAACAACTACATATTCTAAGATTTCAAATACATACAAAAATATCATATAAACAGTTATGTGTTAAAATATATTAAAAATAAAAAGATAGGGTGGCAAAACAGGTTGACCAAACTAATTAAATGAGTTAGAATCTTCTAACCTTATTACCATATAATACTAATAGACTCAAACAAATTAATCTCCTCTTATTAATATAACACAAACAACTACAACTAACAGTTTTTTTTCCTTAATTATTCACTAAATTTATCAATTAAGGACTTGGTCCTCGCCACTCATCTCACTCTATAAATAAGAACAAGAGATGAGTATAGCAAGACACTTATCTCTATACTCTAGTCTCTATTTCAAGATATATTCTTTAAGGTTGTACCTCAAACCTTTAGACGACACACACACACAAAAACCTTGATCATTCAGGTAAATGGGACGTCCACATGCCCTCTTGTTACCCTATCCAGCACAAGGTCATGTCCTCCCACTGATGGAGCTGCACTGGCTCACAGAATGGCCTCCCATGGCTTCACCCTCACCTTCATCAACACCCACGTAAACCATGCACGTCTTCTCTCTGCCATGCAATCCTCTGATTATCACTCAAACCAAATCCGTCTAGTCTCCATCCGGAGAAGACCCAAACGAATTAAAAGACAAGTTTTTCAATGAATACCAAAATCTTTTAACCAACATGAGGAACATTCCCAAGCTCATTCAAGATGGTATCATCCATGAAGAAGATGGTAATGGAGAGTATATATTCTCATTGATTCTTTAATTTAACTCTTTTTATTATATATGATTTTCATTTATCAGGTTCTGCGAAGAAACCAGGATTAGTATTCAGCCTCACTCCTGAGATCCCTCCCATGAATGTTGATCATCTTTCTTGGAATTGCTTCTTTGACTCTGAATCGAACAAAGTCATCTTTAACTACATTGTTAATAACAACCGGGTGATCAAGAATGCGGAGTTCATCTCTTGCCCCCTCATGAGATAAATTTGGTTTCATTTTGGGACCCTGTTTGGCTCACGCGATAGGGAGCTTGATATCAGTACTATGGGGCGCTAGGGGCACCTCCTCGAAGGTGGACAATGTTGGGTTTGAGTGTCCAAGACCAACTTGGCTGCCGATCTGAAAGACTGCCGATGTAGAGGACCGAGCAGAAAGCTGGGCCGATGTGTGGAGTCCGAGACACAGAGCTGTTGTGTGGGCCGATGAGTCACTCATCAACAACGGTGTCCGAAGCGTCAGATCGGAAAGTGCATATTGGATGGATACTTCGGACCGGTGTACTTGACAAGTAGTTGTTTGCTTGTTCTACCTGACACCAATCACAATGTAGGAATGGCGGTGTCAGAGGAAAAGGTGTCTTGAAACTACCACAGGTATGATGGACAGTATGGTGTGACATGGCGTGTTACACAAGCTGTAGAAAGGTGCTTTGGGATTCGATTCAAGAAGATAGAAAAGAGGCTAATGTCTTCTTGGTGAGAGAGACTGCACAAGAGAGAATCCAAGTGTGAACAAGAGCACCAGTGAAGAAGCAAACAAGCAGAAGAAGTAGGAAGGAGATGTTGGAGGTGAAGGACTTTGAAGCTCAACTGTGGTTTGAGTTTATTTGCTTAAGCTTGTCTTAAGTTAAGTAGTCATTGATCTGTTTGTCTATTCCTATCTTTGTTTGTAATCTTAGTTCTTGCTTGAGAATTTAGTGAATATCTCTGTGTGCCGGTGCCCCGTGGTTTTCCCTCGATTTGTAAGGTTTCCACGTATATTTTGGTGTGTTGTCTCTTGTGATTGTTTTTAGTGTTCTTTGTGCTAGTTCTTAGTGAGCTTGATATCCAGACACTATGGGGAACTAGGGACACCTCCTCGTGGGGGGTCAATGCCTTACGAGAATGATAGGACATCACTGTAATGGCAATCACCTGGAATATTTGGGGGAAAAAAATAGACGATGTTTTCAAGACAAACAACGTGTTTTCTTACGAATTATTCATGATATTATTTTCCTCATCATATCTTGGTTGAATGCAGCTCTGGTGGCGAAAAGAACAAAGCTGGAGGCGGCAACGAATCTTGTTAAGCGCAGTCTGGAATTCTCATATGTCACACGAGAAAGGGATGATGATGGAGGAGATCCCCGGGGGGAAGACCCAACCCTAGCATAAGAAAAGGGTGGATGGGCTGCTGGTAGAAAGAATGGGATGATATACTATATATTTTATGTCTTTTTAGCATAGCAATGTAATGAACTATCCTATCTAATTTAAATAAAATGTGTTTTATTCATTTATTTAAAAAAAAAAAGAAAAAGAATGCGGAGTTCATCATCTGCAACTCATTCTATGAAGGAAGGCGGTGTTCTCCTACAGTACTCCTAATGTACTCCATATAGGGCCAATGCTCTCCTGCCAGAGATTAGGGAAGCCAATTGGACTTTTCTGGGCTGAGGACACGACCTGTATGGCATGGCTAGATGAACAAAATGATAATTCAGTCATTTATGAACATTAATGATAAGTATAAGAATAAATAAAAAAAAATTAGGGGTTGTATTGAACATGTTGATTATATATGGATGATAATGAATAATAGGTCGAATACAAGGATGAAAAATAAAATTTACCATAAAATTAATATATTTGTTTGTTTTAGTTAGAACACATGCATTTCAAAACACAATTTTTTAATTACAATCAATACGTCAACTTCAATCTTGACCAAGTGGGTATATAATAAGTATGGTTTCTTTCCAAAAATATATATGTAATTTTTATTTTATTTTAGGGCAGAAAAAAGCCCTATTGAAAAAGGTGTCCAGGCAACATTAATATATTTTCTTTTATGATTTTAGAATTTACATCCAAATACATTTTGATTTACCTTCTTTGGATAGTTTGCTCTAATTTATAAGAGATGCCTCAAAATAGAATAATTGTGTTGATTCCAAAAATATATGATACAATATTATTTTTCAACAATTTATATAGACAACATTTTTAAAAGAAAAAAACACACATAATAAATCAAATTGGAAGGATACTTAAATCCAAAAATAACACATCCAGGTATATTAATTTTATAGTATGAAAATGGACATGCTGTTGTTTGAGAAGAACTTTGTGTAGACAATGGATAGGCTTGAAACACGTTGATGAACGCTTTCATAAAAGCGTTATTTGTCCCTTCTCTTGAGATTGCTGTAGGGTTTGAATGCAAATAGCTTCAGTGGATATGACAAGCCTTCGATTTTCTGCACCCAGCACCGGTGAAGAGAAACCCGATTGAATAAAAGGAATTCTTTCTTGATCTCTCTGTTTCTCAAAAACTGTTTTTACGATTGTTTTGTTATATATATGTTTGAAAACAAAAGACATCGTTCTTATTTATAATTTGTGAAAAGATGCGATTTCAAAAGACAACCATTCAAGTATCTTATCCGTTGTAGATTTTTTTTTTAAAGAAATATTTAATCCATTGGAAATATGAATAGATGTGACTATTTGAAAACTATATCCTTTAGAAATCATAACGTTATCTTAAAAAAGAAATTCATATTTGAACAATAAAATAATAATATTTAGAATAATTATTATTCTAACAATCCCCCACTTGTTCAAAATTGAATTTTTTTTTTTTAATTGAATTTTTTGCTTTAAAAAAGATCAAGTCATGTTTATGCATAAAATAATGTATCTTTCGATTTGAACATTACCTTAGTATAACAACACAAAGTGTAATCGAAATTTCTAGTAGCTAGAAGCCTTGAACTAGTTATTCCTTGTGACAACACCGGTGTTATTATACACATAAACATTGTACCTTTTTATTCCAATCAAACACTCGCTTAGCACTTATTATGGCCATGTGTTATCCATGTTCATGAACTTTTATAAAAGCAACTCCTAAACTTTTAATCGAAGTGGCACCACTTCTAAGTTCACATAGGTGAAATTCTTTCAGTGTCTTTGTCACTTTTAAGACACTTGTTCTCATAACTGAATTTCATTAAGAGTTTTGATACTCAACCCTCTCAACAGTGACAACAAGTACGCACATTATAATTTGTCCAATCAAACTAAGTACTTAAACATCCACTTATCAATGATTTGTTTTTACCCTTTGAACCTAAGATTACTCATTTCATAATTTTCGGTAGGGTTGTCACCATTGGAGGATAATTCTAGGAGTTTTAAACCCATCATTTTAGAAGTTGATTGTATTAAATCTCTTGTAAGAGGTTTAGTGAAAGGATCAGCCAAATTCTTACTTGTTTTTACAAATGTGAGGGAGATAATTCCATCTTTGATTAATTTCCTCACATAGTTATGTCTTAGACTCATATGTCTAGTTTTTCCATTATAAACATCACTATATGCTCTTGCTAGAGTGGCTTGACTATCACAAAATATTGAAATTGATCTTACATTCTTGAAGTCAATGAAATTTCTAAAAGAAAGTCCCTTAACCACTCAGCCTCTTTCCCAGTTTCTGCTAAAGCAACAAATTCTGATTCCATGGTTGAATGAGTTATTAATGATTGTTTTTTGGATTTCCAAGAGATTGCACCACCACCTAAAGTAAATATCCAACCTGTAGTAGATTTGTTATCTCCTAAACTTGATATCCAACTTGCATCAGTATATCCTTCTAAAATAGCAGGAAATTTTGAATATTGTAAACCAAGGTCCTTAGTCTTCTTAAGAAAACCAAGAACTCTACCAATAGCCTTCCAATGCTCCAAACTAGGATTGCTAGTAAATCTACTTAATTCACTAACCGCAAATGCAATATCTGGTCTAATACATTGCATTGCATACATTAGGCTTCCAATTGCACTTGCATACTCTATTTGTGCAATAGCTCTTCCATTATTTTTTAGTAATTTGATACTTGGATCAAATGGGGTGTTTGCCTCTTTTATTTTTAAATGATTGAATTTATTGAGCACTTTCTCAATGTAGTGAGATTGACTTAATGTGTAACCCCCACTATCTCTTTTATCTTGATCCCCAAAATAGTATCAACTTCTCCAAGATCTTTCATCTTGAATATGGAAGATAGAAATCCTTTTGTTTCTATTACACCTTTCATATCATTGCTAACAATTAACATATCATCCACATACAAACAAACAATTACTATATAATCACAACAAGATTTAGTATATATGCATTTATCAGCAACATTATGTATGAAATCAAAAGATAATATGGCATCATCAAATTTCTTATGCCAACTCTTAGGTGCTTGTTTTAAACCATATTATCACATTAGACTCCAAATTTAGGAGCCTATAGGCTTTGCTATTAGAAGCATACCCAACAAAAGCACATTTGATCCCTCTAGGACCCAACTTGGTTCTTTTTGGATTATTGTCTTTATAATATGCAAGGCACCCCCACACTTTAAAATAGTGAATATTTGGTTTTCTCCCTTTCCACAATTCATAAGGAGAAATTTTATTCTTTTTCATAGGAATTCTATTCAAAATATGACACGTGGCAAGAAATGCTTCACCCCAAAGATTAAAAGGTAATTCAGCATGTAACAATAAAGCATTAACCATTTCAAGATATGTTCTATTTTTTTTTCAAAAGCCATTTTGTTCGGGGAACTCTAGGTGCTTTTTTGATGTATGATACCATGTTCCTCACAAAATGCATTAAAATCATTAGAAAATTATTCTCCTCCTCTATCACTTCTAAGAATTTTGATTCTTTTTTCTAATTGATTTTCTACTTCCGCTTTGTAATTCTTAAAAGCATTAAAAGCCTCATCTTTATGTTTTAACAAATATACATAAGTATATCTAGAGAAATCATCAATAATAAAAGTTATGAAGTATCTATTTCCACCTCTAGTAATTAAGCATGCCATTCAATTCATATATATCAGAATGTATATATTAAATCTAACAAATTTGAAGTTCTTTCTACACTTTTAAATGGTTTTTTAGTCATTTTTTATTTAACACATAATTCACAATTTTTAAAATCATTTATATCACATTTGAACATATCACATTTTATCATGTTTTTAATAGTATTAAAACCAACATGTGCAAGTCTTTTATGCCATAAAGATGTAGATTCAACTATGTAAGCAAAATCAACCTTTTTATTATTATCATTATCAAGTACAACAGATAGTTTGATCATCCCATCACAGGAAAACCCTTTACCAACAAAAGTACAATTTCGGGATAAGATTAACTTTCCCGATTCATACACAAATTTAATTCCAGGTTTGCTTAACAAATCTTGTAACGCCCCGACCCGAATCCCGGGACCTCTGGCACGTTCACAGACCGGCCGTACCCAAGTGGAGATGGGCTCCACTCGGATACAAGGCCTAAATGATAAAGAACAGATAACATTTTTCCATTAATAACAAGAGTTACACAGCGGAAAATTGAAATTTAAAGGTACACTAGGCCCTACAAGGGTCCTAAAAAAAATACATTGTCTCTCTCTCTAAAAGGTTTGTGATCTTCGAACCTCAACGCGCAGCTCCTGAGCTTGTAATCACTATTCTCTTAATCCTGAAAAGGAAAGGAAATTAAGAAGAATGAGCTTTCGAAAGGAAAGCTCAGTAAGTTCCCCGCAGGGATCTCAACAAAGCCAGTCAATAAACAAGATAAGCAATAGGCATAAATACAAGCACCCGGGTCTACGCCCGCACAAACAAGAACCTAGGAGTCTAAAAATATTCAAAGCAAGAACTCCTAGTCAAACACTGGCCCTCGGGTCCGAAATGGAATTCCAAGAATCGAAGACACCAAAATTTTTCCGTCAGCCCCCAGCCTCTGCTGGAAGCCTGGAAATCGACCCTCCGGTAGTACCTCGGTAGCGCCACCTCTCTCTTACGTGTTAACAAGGTCAGTGTATCGTCCCACTGACAGGTTGGACTGCCAGAGTATCCTCCCCCCGACACGGAACCATCAGAGACGTCAGGGTGTCCTCGACCACACAGGCAGCTCCACTCTCACTTGAGCATTCGGCTCCTTTGAGCCGGAAAAATGAACCCGTCAGAACGCGCTTACCCGGCCGGCCTGCGAGACCATGCATGTTTCCAAGGTCAAGTGTCAGCCCACGGGCCAGCGTGTCCAACGAGCATAACAAGCAATAAAAACACTCTACTCTAGCTCTCAACCATGCACGTACAAAGGAAGGAAAATAAGCAAACATAGGTACGCGCATGCATCCAATAACAGAAGTTCAATAGCACATGCTAAAAGAAATAGCATTAACAAACACAAAGAAAACCTAAAGATGGGCGGGAATCGAGGCGAAGGTAACTTACCTCTATCAATGATCTACTTGAGATCCCACTTGGCGTGTCTCCACTCTCTACGCCGAAATCTGATAAACACAAGTCTATTCTCAAAACATGCCCGTGTAATTAAATTAATCATTTCTACAGTGCTAGCCCCACAAGACTTAGCCCAACTAAGTTTTAAGATAACTTAGCCCAACCAACTCGCTACTTCAAAACAGGCTCAAGCCCGTTAATCAATTTTATAATCATATAACTTTAATACAATTAGCCCACAATCACTTGATCAACTCATAACTCTATACTATTAGATCACTCATGCAAACCAGTTCGTGGCCCTTTGATTCCTACCAACGTGCACCCTCTATAAAGAATTAACTAACCATCTAGTCTTGGTCTCTGATCCCCACACATAGTGAGCATGATCTCATGAACCACAATAGCAATCCAAACCCACAAAATCTAACTATTTCTCAGTCAAACTTCAAACTAGTTTCTTGAATATCACCTGAGAACTCTTCCTCTATTAGCTAGCTATGCATACAAGCACCAAGCCAAAACTAAGATTTCAACTTTAGAAAGTTCACTGTTATTCCATTCACCCTCTTCTATGAGTATAGCTTACACCCTACCGGTTACTGAAAACCATCTATATAAATTAGGAATCAAAACTCCCTACCTCTCTATACCTTCACTCCCCACACAAGATGATCATGTCAACCCACCTCTCTACTCAAACTCTTTATAATTCAAACATTCACAACTTTAAATCAGAATCAATCTTTCATGAATATGGAGTAAACAAAGCTTCTATTACTAATCCATGAATGATCAGATATCTAGATGATCCCATTACTACATCTTTCCTTAGTTTTCCTTGACTCACCATGCATGATTAACAGCTTTCCTATCTAACCCTTCATCAAGAAAATCTTGCTCTCCACCTCTATTAACAAACACTAATTAGATTCAACCCCTTTTTATTTTTTTTAATAAGCTTTGGACCCTGAAATTAATCTCAGCACTTTATTTATCAGTATTTTCAGAAAATCCTAAACTAACCACTCATGCATGCTTACAGACGAGTCTCTTTATTTATCAATATTTTCAGAAAATCCTAAATTAACCATGCATGCATGATTACTGACAAGTCTTATAACTATAGACCCATCTATAGAAGGCCTGAAGGTGCTTACCAGACCTGCGAAGCGGCGTTGAGGACACAATGCGTGGTGGTTCTCCCTCTTGACGTGCCTGTGCATGGTGATCCGGACGTTGTTCACTGACCAGCTAGCGGCAGCCCACCGGTACTCCTCCTTTCTGCTTCTCTGGTGGCGGCGCGGTGGCACTGGTTTCAAAGGGTGATTAGATTGGTGGAGACCCTAACTATTTATAGAATTTGGAAGAAGCTTATGAATGAGTTTTGGTTTGTAATTTTATCTCGAAGTTTAATTTCTAGTTTATCTCGTTTTTAAGTTTTAAATATATACATATATATATTTGATCGACGTAGTAGATAAGCTCCCTGATGGTGGCGCACGCCGAGAAGAGCCGCACGTGGTGACAGCGGAGACCAGCTTGGATTTCTCTCTCTCTCTAAATATCTCACTCTATATTTCTCTCTCTTTACTTATCCAAAACCATCAAAATATTGTTACATTCCCCCAGCCATGCAGGTCCGTTCCCTTTTATTATTATTATTTCTTTATTTATTTTATTTTATTTTATTTTTTTTAAAAAAAACATCATGAACCATCACATATCTTGATATATATACATTAGTATTATATATATATCTATATATATATATATATATATATAATCAAACAACCCTTCTCAACATTTAAGGCTGCCCATCATATCCATCAAATCTGTTTATTATATACTTGAATTCACTCAACTATTCTTCAACTCAATCATTATCCGAAAATATATATATATATATATATATTATCCAATCATTGAATTTTTTTTTTCTTAATCATTATAAACTATTTTATCTGATTTGTAATTTTAACCACCAATCAATATATAACTAAATATAGATTTATGTATATCCATGCATCTACCAAATCATTTTTAACATATATATATATATATATAGATTTATATAAATGTTTTTAAATACATATTTTATCTCATCTAATCCGATATATAAATTTAATTAAATTTCAAGGAGTCCCAATATCTAACCAAAATGATTCGATTCTTCTTGAAATTACTAAAATACCCTTGATGACTCTTATGAACCCTAATTAAAGCATTATCCAATTTCATCTCTCATTTCAAACTCAAGGGACCTTTCTAATTATCTTATTGTTTAAATAATTAGAATTCTACTCCACTAAACTCAATTTGATCCTACGTTGGGACTTTCTTTTATTAATCACAGATTTTAAGAAAATAAATAAAAAATTTAATACCCTAAAATCTTCGGATTCTACAAATCTCCACTCACTAGATTCTTGTTCATGTCTAGAACATGAAGTGCATTTGTGAGGATCACCTTTTTGCCTGAAGTAAAAACTAGTTCCACATTTCCCTTGCCAATTACTTTAGACCTTACTTCATTTCCCATTTGAACTTCCTGTCCATCATTGACACATATATATGTCTTGAATAATGACCTATCATAGCAAACATGAATAGTGGCACAAGTATCATACCACCAACCGGGCACTTTTCCTTGTATGGCATTAACTTCGCTAATAGCAGCAACAATGTCCTAATCCAAGTTCAAGGAATTTGCCTGCGACTTATGCACTTTCTTGAACTTGCGGTCCCTTGCATAATGGCGGATTTTCCACACACAAAACAGTCCCCTTTTAGACTTTTTTGTACTTGGTTTGATCCTTTTTTGGACCAAGAAAACCCCCTTTGATTTGCTTGCCATTGTTGGGTTTAGATGATCGATTGAGAATATTTGCCTTGTTTCCATTAAAGAATTCTGCATTCTTATTTCTTCCCCTTGATTCTTCCTCTATTCAAAGATGTTTTTGCAATTCTTCCAAAGTAAAGTCTTTGGAATCATGGAGCAATTTCTTCTGATAGCCATTCCAGGAACTTGGCAATTTGGCCATAATTGCTCCAACTTGAAAAGCAACAGGAAGATCGATCTCGGCAATTCTCAGTTGATTAACAATAACTTGTAATTCATGTACTTGTTGCAAGATAGGCATATTATCTTCAAACTTAAAATTGAAATATTTTGAAATTAGAAACTTTTTGGTACCTGCCTTCTCAGCTTTGTATTTGAATTCCAGTGCATTCCATATGTTAAGTGCAGACTTCTCGGATGTATATAGATCATAAAGACGATCAGACAAAGAATTGAGCATCACTAATCTCCTAACTGTGAACAGATTACATTATCCTAGCCTTATGGAGTGCTTTGGTCCTTCTCTGGACTGGAACAGTCTACATAAGAGCCTTTACAATGAGAATGTCACAAATCACTGGGTTTGGTCACCATCTGGATCAACTAAAAATATTGCCAGAGAGGTCTATGATTTTTTGATTAAAGATCATGCCTCTGAGGCAGACATTTGGCAGGGATGGCATAAAATCTGGCAGCTACCGGTAGCTCCAAGGGTTAAATTATTCATTTGGAGATTGATGCATGGCAGACTCCCCACATATGAACTTCTATATAGACTGGACATTGGCCCACAAACCAGCTGCCCCTTCTGCAGTCTCACTAACGAGACCACAAAACATGTATTATACTCTTGTAATAGCTCCAGACAATGCTGGGAAATGGTTTCTGAACATACTGGGGTTGATCTTATAACATTGGGGAATATTTCTACTGGTGATTGGTTACTACTAGATACTGTTTCAGGTAATGGCATGAGCTTAAAGACCAAAGCATTGGTTGCCACTTGTGCATGGAACATCTGGAAAGCCAGATGTGAAATTGTCTTTAAGGGTAGGAGATACCAACCTTATCAGATCTTCAAACAGGCTTGTATCACTACTCAGGAATACTTTGGAAAAATGAGGGGCCAAATCAGGGAGTATTTAAGCAATTCAGTTTATAACAATACTATTTCAATCATGTGCGATGCTTCCTGGGCTAATGGAAATTCTTTCTGTGGTATAGGATTGGTGGTCATTAAGGGCCAAAGCTTGATCCTGTTTGCTAGTTGTACAAGAAGGGATGCTAATTCAAGTTTGCAAGCAGAGCTTAGAGCTGTTGACATGGCCTTGGAACTCTATAGATCAAGAAATCTGAAGCCAGACAAAATTACAACTGACTGCCTACATGCAATCCAGATGATTCACCATGAGGATGCACCAAATTATGGAGGCTATCAAGCTGATATTCATCGGATTAACCAACTGCTCATGGATCAACCAATGCTTGAACTAAAGTACTGTCCGCGAGAGCTCAATATTGTTGCTGACACATTGGCCAACCATGCTAGAAGAAACTCAATGTTATCCCTATTTCACAGGGGGGAAGACCGACCAAGATGGCTTGAGGAGGCAACTCAGGCAGCAGGACTGCACTTTTGAAATCATGTTTTCAGATTACTTCATGAAGTCTGTTTTTAGTTTTTTTTAATTAGCTAGCAATAGCTCTTCTTCTGTCAAAAAAAAAAAAAAAGAATTGAGGATGAGTCCTCTACACACATCTTCCTCTCTTTTCTTTCTTTGAGCAATTAAATCTTCAGAGTCATCATCATTTGTTGGAGGAATTGCCGCCAAATTTGGATCAAGTATGTAGAAGACCTTCAAGGCAGTGAGCATAAACTTTAATTTGTCTTTCCATCATGTGAAGTTTGCCCCATCAAAGCTATCCAAGCGAATGAAATCTTGATTCATCATTTTGATAGTATCAGAATCCATTGAAAACATAAATAACTCTTTTAGATTGTTGTTTGAGAAGAACTTTGTGTAGACAATGGATAGGCTTGAGACACGTTGATGAACGCTATCCTAAAAGCGTTATTTGCCCCGTCTCCTCTTGAGATTGCTGTAGGGTTTGAATGCAAATAGCTTCAGTGGATATGACAAGCCTTCGATTTTCTGCACCCGATCAATGAAGAGAAACCCGATTGAATAAAAGGAATTCTTTCTTGATCTCTCTGTTTCTCAAACAACTGTTTTTACGATTGTTTTGTTATATGTCTGAAAACAAAAGACATCGTTCTTATTTATAATTTGTGAAAAGATGTGATTTCAAAAGACACAACCATTCAAGTATCTTATCCGTTGCAGATTTTTTTTTTTAAAGAAATATTTAATCCATTGGAAATATGAATAGATGTGACTATTTGAAAACTATATCCTTTAGAAATCATAACGTTATCTTAAAAAAGAAATTCATATTTGAACAATAAAATAATAATATTTAGAATAATTATTATTCTAACACATGCTACCTTATTTTTCGATGATATTTCCATCCGTACGGTTGGCAATCTTTCAAAAATGCTCCAAGTGCCAAAATGGAACCCGGCCGGATCTGCACAGTGATCCGGTCGGCTGCACTATATCGGGACTATATATATATATATATATATATATATATATATATGGCTGATATGGTGTTGCAGGTCGTAACACTTTGCAAGTGTGGTCGCCCCATTTTAGCTCACTTGCACAGTATTTTAAAGATTTTCAACCGTATGGATGGAAAGAACATTGAAAAATAAGCTAGTATGTCAATTTTCATACAATTTGGGAAGATGTAGGGTCTTCATCTTAAAGGGTGAAATTCTGAAAAGGTAAGATTTTTATAAATTTTTATCCGTTAAAATGAAGACCCTACACCCTTCCAAATTGTATAAAAATTGACATGCTAGCTTATATTTTTATGCTCTTTCCATCCATACGGTTGCAAATCCTTCAAACATGCTCCAGGTTGCCAAATGGGAGGCGACCACAAATGAATAGTATTTTCAACCGACTTTACCTTATATATATATATACGGGGCTGATACTATACGGTCGCCTTAAATGGTGAAATTTTGAACTGGTAAGATTTGTATAAATTTTCACTTGTTAAGATGAAGACCCTACAAGTTCCCAAATTGTATGAAAATTAACATGCTAGCTTATTTTTCGATGTTCTTTTAATCCATACGGTTGGAAATCCTTAAAATACTGTGCAAGTGGCCAAATGGGAGGCCACTTTACTTACACAGTAATTCGGCCGGCCTTATAATATCATTTCCATATATATATATATATATATATATATATATATATATATATATATACACAATAAAATTGGATAAATCATAAATGAGAGAATTTGAGCTTTGCTTGTATAAATCACACCAATTTATCCATTTTGGAACACAAGCAAAGAATCAAAAATCTCTTTTCTTTTTAGAAGATAGCAAGGATGTTTTGCTTTGCATTCAAATAATGCCACTTAAATGAACGAAAGAATTAGGATTGGAATCACTTGTTGTGAGAATAGTACTAACCACATACATGTTCATGCATAATTCACAAGCGATGTATATATTCTTTATTTAATATATTTCTTCCTTAAGTGATTTATTATCAAATTAATAATAAATATAAACATAATATTTAGTAATTGATTTGGAAGATAAGATATAATCTTATGTTAAATACAAAGTAACTTGGGACTAATTAGAAGATATACAATGTCAATTATTTCTCTTAATCCTCATGCTTACATGGCATTCTTATAATTTGTGTGTGATAGGAACCACAATAAATATTTTAACATATCAGTAGTTCTTGGTACATTCACAAAAAATATAAAGAAAAAAAATCTTTACAATTACAACCATAATTTCCTATTATTAATTAATATATAAAAAAAACATGGTCCCCAATTCCAAGTCAAATCAATTTTAAATTATTTAGTTATCATGCATAAACCCTCGAAATAAAAAGGGTTTGATCAATATTTTACATCCACCAGATAATTAAAATCATTTTTCTTATATTGAAATACAAAGAATCTAATAAAATGGAAATGATCAAGGAAAGAAAAGCAAGGTGCTTTGCCTTTGCTTTTGTAGTGGTTTTTCTTTATCCAAATGGCTTAGGAAATCAAAGCAGCACAAATGTTCTCATTCACATCAGTGTATATATACACATGTACACATGCCCTGGTTTGAAGTACTCAAGCCATTGCCATCCCATTCCTTCACTTTTTAGCTCCCAACAACTCAAGCAACACAAAAAAATGGCGATGATTGTTGACGCCATGGCTTCCCAATTTGCAGACACTCTAAACAGCCTCATCAAAGACGAGATAACAATGATGGTGACTGTGAAGGAAGACCTCAAAACACTTGAAGGAAAAGTAAGAATGATCCACAATGTGTTAGAGGATGCTGAGCGCAAGGCCATACGTGGTGATGCGGTTCGCACTTGGCTCAATAAACTAAGAGATGCTTTCTATGATGCTGATGACATAATCGACAACTCTCGTACTCATGCTGAGAGGATGGCAAGATTGTTTGCGAACCAACAGGTATGTTGTTGGACTCCTTTGGTTTCCATTCATCGCCGACTTCTCTTCCGCCACCGGATAGGTGGTCGGATTCGGAGCCTCAATGCAAGACTAGAAGATATTTTTAAGGAAAAAAGGGACTTTGATCTGTCTCTCAATGTCCCTAAAGTCGACAATGAGAGCATCAGAATCCGACGAGACTCTGATCCTGATGTCGAGCCAGATATTGTGGGGTCTGGGATAGAAAATAACACTAATGAATTAATGAGAATGATGATCTCTAGTAACTCTCAAACCATCTCTGTTTATGGGATTGTTGGCATGGGAGGGATAGGCAAGACAACCCTTGCACAAAAGATTAATAACCATAAAACTATTAGGGATAACTTTCAATTCCCAGCACCAATGTGGGTTTGTGTCTCAAAAGATTACTCTGAGGAGGAATTGCTTAAATCCATCATAAAGCAAAGCCGGTGGGAATTCTGGCGTGCCAAGAATACGGTGACCTTCAAAATATCTTATACGGAAGAGTCCTCCACCAAAAAATTTTTGGTTCTCGATGATATTTGGGATGCAAATATCTGGAATAATTTGCTTAAAAACCATTATCACATGCGGTGCGGCGGTATCCTATTGATCACCTCTAGGGATGTGGGTGTTGCTCGAGGAATGGATGCTGTCCATACCTGTACAGTTCAACCATTGTCGGAAGATGATGGTTGGTCATTGATACGCAATATTGTGTTTAGAACAGGAGAGGAAAGAGAAATGCAATTGCTTGAACTTCTTGGCAAGCAGATTGTGCACAAGTGCAATGGTCATCCTCTGGCCATCAAAGCCATCGCCAGAGTTCTCCATGTTAAGGAGAAGCTACCAAATGTCTGGAACATGGTTCTCCAGAATCCAGCTTGGTCAGTGAAAGAGCTCCCGGAGGGAGTGATGCCAGCCCTCTATTTGAGCTATAATGACCTACCATCTCATCTCAAGCAATGCTTTATCTTCTGCTCTTTGTTTCCTAAGGATTATGTTTTCATGCCACACGCTTTGGTTCAATACTGGGTTGCCTCTGGCTTTGTCAAAGAGAATGACGGAATGATCATGGAAGAAGTGGCGGAAGAGTACTACAGGGAGCTACTCCAAAGAAATCTTTTGCAGAGTGATCCTCTTTATTACAGCATTGGAGGATGCAGAATGCATGACCTCCTGCGTGCACTTGCTCAATCCATCGCTAAAGGTGAGTATTTCTCCGGAGATGTGGCAACATTGGCCACCACCTCATCGGCATCCCAGGAGATGAAGCTTCGCCATGTATCGATCTTTATTGATACAACGGATACCTCATGGCCAGAGATTATGAAAGGGCAAAAATCGGTGAGGACGTTGTTCTTCAGCAATAATCTAACAATGACTAGACTACCTAAGGATCTCTTCCAAAACCTCAAATGCTTGAGGGTTATGGATTTCAGCTTCAGTGTTCTCGATGATGTGCCTGAGTCTATAAGCAATCTTGTGCACCTCAGGTATATTAGCTTTTCTCGTTCAATGATCAGCCGGTTACCGGAGACCATAGGAAACCTCAGCAACTTGCAATACTTGATACTCCAAGGGTGTGAAAAACTCACGGTGCTCCCCAAAAGCATAGCAAACTTATACAAGCTTAGGACCATCGATCTTCTCAATACTCCAGTTATCGGTGTCCCAAGGGGGATTGGTGGACTTGTTCATCTGAATAGAGTCGTGGGCTTTGTCACAAATGAGATATCTGCAGATGGAAGTGGAGAACGCTATTCCTCACTAGAGGAGATCAAGTCTCTCCCCCAACTAATGGTCATCACCATTGAGAACTTGGAGAGGGCTTCCAGCAGAGCTCAAGGGTGCATTCTGACCGACAAGACCCATATTCATCAGCTGGAGCTATCATGCTCAAGTGATGGGTGGCCATACCAGCAAGAAGATGCAGCGAGGATCCAACATGTTTTCGAGAAGAGACTCGTTCCTCCAATCTCAGTGGAAAAGTTCATAATCAAGGGATACTTCGGCCTTCATTTCCCAATATGGATGAATAACGTCAACCTGTTCTGTAATTTGACAATGCTTCAAATTTCCAAGTGCAGGTTTTGCTCTCAGCTTCCTCCATTGGGCCTGCTCCCTCTGCTGGATCTTCTCATCATCGATGGTGCTTCGTCTATTCAATACATAGGTCCTGAGTTCATGGGAAATGAGATCGTAGCTTTTCCAAAATTGAAGTCACTCACACTGATTGACATGCAAGGGTGGGAGGAATGGATTTGGAAGCCAATAAATGGTGCAAGGCTGATGCCAGTTCTCGAGTCACTGGAGATTCTCATGTGCCCTCGACTAATGTACCTTCCTCAAGGCCTTCTTTGTCATGCAACAAACCTAACTTCTCTACGCATCGAAGAATCACACAGCCTGACTTTCATTGGGGGTTTCCAGACTGTGAAAATTGTCTCCCTCTCAAGAAACATTGGAATGCAGATGGTTTCCAACCTCCCCAGAGTTCAAGCCATGAGGATTGTAAATTGCCCAGGTTTTCTGCGTAATGTTGGGATGCTACCTTCGTTGCAAACTTTGGAGTGGGCGGACTCAAGTATGATGTTCTTGCCGAACTGGATGACCCTTCCTATCTTCCCAAATCTCCAGAGGATCTACATCATGGTCGCAGATGTTCTGACTCTTTGCCGTTGCCTCAAAGATGGCCCTGACTGGCCCAAGATTCAGCACATCCCCATCGTCTTCATTGCGGTGATGAATGGGCCGGAGTACATCTACTATATCAAAGAGCTTTACATCTTCAAAACAAACCTCCCTGCATTTGCTGCTGCTCCGCCTCCTCCTAGTCTTCCATTTTATGATCAGTATGATCATAATTACTATGCATGATTTGAACTTGAAGGTATGTGATCCCTAATTCCATCTCATCAATTACTTCTTTCTCAATCCTCATAGTTTTAGCTCATTATTGCTGCTTCTATATACTAGGTGGTAATTGCATTCCTACAAATTAAGGATTTGTGTGTTTGTGTGTAATTGTGTGGACAATCCTGTGATACTATATGTGTGCACCACTTGTTCTTAGCTTCTGTTGTGTACATACGTCAAGGTAAGTAAAATTAAACTTGGTACTTACATATATGTATTTAATTATATATATATATATATTCATTAATGATGAGTTTCAATTTGTCAAAAGATTTTGGTGTTCATTGAAAAACTTGTCTTTAATTTGCAGGTGATGGATTTCTGGTTTAATGTTGGAATAAAATGAAGGCTTGATTGGATTGTGTGAATTTCTCAAATAAAAGGGTGCTTTGTACAGGTTTGGTTGTGTGTGTGTTCTGGACCTCACAGTTGCTATTGCATTCATAACTCCATCAATAAGTGAGCATTTAATTCAAGTCTTATGTTTCTCAAGATTTATTGATCAATTGGTTGAAAAAGAGGCTTGTATTTAATTTGAAAAACTTGTCTTTCAATTTGCAGGTGATTTCTGGAATATTATTGTTGGCATATATAAGAGCCTTGTACATATGTGTGCATCTCTCAAATAAAAAAGGCTGCCTTGTGTTTGTGTGCGTCAATTAAATTGTGTATTTATGTTTTCATGACAATGAAATAAAATTTAAGAATGTATGTGTGTGGAAAGTTGTGTTCATGTATTTCGTGACAATGGAATAAAATTCAAGATTGTGTGAATAAAAAAGGCTGCCTTGTGTTTGTGTGCGTCAATTAAATTGTGTATTTATGTTTTCATGACAATGAAATAAAATTTAAGAATGTATGTGTGTGGAAAGTTGTGTTCATGTATTTCGTGACAATGGAATAAAATTCAAGATTGTGTGTGTGTGTGTGTGTGTGTGTGTGTGTGTGTGTGTGTGTGTGGAACTCACTTTTTAAAAGCTAATCGTTTATTGGAGGGTGTCAACCACATATATGTGCACTATATTTTTTTTTAATTAATCGTTGTGGATCTAAATTATTATAAGGTTTTTATTTTTTTTGAGAAATTTTAAAAAAAAAACCTGGTGGTTTCATAGATTTGCAAAACAAGTGGTCTTTTTTTTTTCTTAAAAAACCTGTGGTTTCTTTTGTTAACAAAAAAAGGAAAATTTGTCAACACCGTTTAACAGGCATGACGTGGCATGGACAATTTCGTCAAATCACATAAAAACATTACGTAGCATAAAAAAAATAACCTCCCTCTTCAGCTTCTTCTTCTTCTTCGTCTTCGAGTGACAGCCCCCGCCGCTGCCTGCGTGACCGTTCCTCTCCCTTTTCCTCTCTCTCACTTCTCTCTCTCTCTCTCTTTTCTCCCTCTGCCCCTCTTCCTCTCTCTCGAAGTGAAATTTTCATTTTTTAGGATTTGAATGTGAGATTTGCTTCAGAACAAACTAGAGGTCTGCTTAGATCTATGAATGTTTCATGTTTGCATAAAAAAGTTGGAATTTCCGGAGAATTTCATGCTTTTGATTCAATGGTCGCATAAATGTTGAATTTTGATGCCGTATTTCAACTTTCAATGGGAGAGCTTGAATTTGGAAGGGAAGATGGCAGCTTGGGCTGAGCGGAGGAAGAGGAGGGAGAGAGAGGAAGAGGGGCGGAGGGTGGGAGAGAGAATAGGGTTACGTTTAGTTAATTAAGGTTTATGTTTAATTAATTAATTAATTTATTTATGATTCGGGTTAAAGTTCGTATTAGAGTTTAATCAATTATAATTTATGTGATTTGATGAAATTGCCCATGCCACGTCATGGCTGTTAAACGGTGTTGACGATTTTTCTTTTTTTTGTTAACAGAAAAAATAACACGTTTTTTTAAGAAAAAAAAAAAGACAACATTCTTTATTTTGCAAATCTATGAAACTACCAGGTTTTTTATTTTGAAATTTTCCCTTGTTTTTTTTATAATAAAAAAATAAATAAATCATATTTTATTAATAATTAAGTGTTATATAGCCTAATTATAATGGAAAATGTGAAACATTAAAGTGTTGTGCATGATCACTTAGAAGAGCATCACTCTCCATCAATTGCTTAGGTATCATCCGTGAAGGCTTCATCTCCCTCTCCATCAGTTGCAAAGAAAAGGATATTGTTAGTGCAGAGGCACTAGTATTGGCAAGTATTTGACACAAGTCCAAGTCATACTTAATCCGGGTGCAACCATCATCATAAGAGGAGCGAATCAACTAGCAAGCTTTCGGTGCAACCCAAGATGTGAATTGACTACAACATGGCTTGGAGACTCCATTCTTGGAAGAACACATCATCCTTTCATTTGATTGATTTATCATGCAAATGATTGCATGCAAAATATTGAGAGCTGATTTGAAGATCGCATGCAAGCAACCACATTAGGAAGGAAGAGGATTGATGAGAGCTGATTGAAGGCAAGAATGGAAGGAAGATTTGGCAACTAATATGTGATGAGGTGATTGATGCTAACCAAATCTAGAAGACCATATTTGGATGATTGAAGAACAAATATGGTGAGACAAATGGAGCATGATAGGCCAAGTTGTGACCAAACTTGGAAAGAGATTGGAGGAGCCAATCAACAGCTCAACCTTGCATGAAGATGGAGGTTGATTGATGGGTGCGCGCTATGGTGGAGTGCGACCGAGAAGGGCTGAGTACGCGACGGAGAGGTGGATCGGCTAGTTGCGTGTCGGGATCGGGAGGATCTGACGTAGTAGACTCGGAACTCAACCGGGGAGGGTTGGAGGTGCGTCGAAGTCGAAGAGGTGCAATGGATGCTGTAGCCTTGGTCAAGTTCGTCAGCCGGGTCATGTTGCAACTCATGTTACAACTAAAGTTGCAACATCCGGAATTGGAAGGAGTTTAATTCTGGAAAGCCGGGGAGAATCCTGAAGGAGGAGGATGTGCTGTGATGGCGTGAAGGCAAGGAGGACGTGTCTATATAAGACCGAGGACTCGGTGGATTGAGGTGAGCCGACTAGAGTAGTCCCTCCGGAGAAGGGTGATAGTGGTCATTGTCAATCAAGGAGTCAAGGTGCTTATGATAGAGTGAGAGAGTGAGTGAGACTCTTGTACTCCTGTCTTCCCTACACCTTTAGTGGATTGTCTTCTCCGGGCTTGGCCCCAGGGCGTAGGCTTGGTTAGCTTGAGGCGGGTTACCAAACTTCTTTGTCTCCTCTCTTCTTGTATGTTTTGTCTTGATTGTGTGAGTATGTATGTGAGAGCTTATGTGATTCCTTGAAGAGGAAAAATAGAGTTACAATTCACCACAAATAAAATTTCAACGAGACCAACAAGACATACCTACCGAGCAAGTCAGAATCGTACTTTTTAAGTTCTGACTGACGAAGTTGCAAAGTTATAACAAAGATACAACAGGCGGACAACAAGACAGAACTTACAGATATGAATAAAGGTAAAAGATCAAAGATCAAGGGAAAAGCAAACTGTTCTGTTTTGGGGTGCTTTATAATGTTGTCCAAAGACTTGGGATTCAAGATAGAAATAAAAGAGAGGGACAGAAGAAGGGTTGGGGGAGGGACTAAAACTTTTATTTGATTTTTTTTATTATTTAACACTAACTTCTATGTTTCATATTTTATCTTTCACATTTCAAGTAGTAGGAGAGTGGGATTTTATTTATATAACAAGGATACTAATTAAACTGGAATGTTTTATTATATATACATAATTTTTAAATCTATTTAAATAAAATGTGATTTATCAATTTTACTCAACAAAAAAAACATATGTTCATAATATCTAACACCTAATAGGATATAAAGATGAGCTTGTATTTATTTTAAATTTTATAGACACGGTACCAGTGATTCAGCAAAGATAGTGACATCAAATGTTTCTTATCTTTTTTCCCGGTGAGTATGATGTAATAGATCTATCAAATTAATAAAATAAAATATGATTTATTAAATTTTTTAATAATAAAAAAATTTAAAAATAAATTGTTTATGGGAATGTCGGTACCGGAATTTTAAGGATATGTATGGCATTGCCACCACCAATATTGGTTAGTGTTTCTCTAAGAAGAACTACTTAAATCCATCATAATATATGGCAGTGAGAATTTTGGCAATGTTAAGAGCATTCGCGACTATTAAAAGAATAATAATAATAATAAAATAGTTCAAACAGTACTGCACAAGAAATCAAGGGAGGAGGGCCAACAAGACTCACCAGAGAAAGATTTTGAAGATACGCAACTGACTAAAGGGCACTCTTAGATACTTTTAAATTCACCCACGAAACAGAGAAGGGACAAAAATAAATGAGTTAAAAGGTAGTTAACTTATATGTATTGGCCCCACCAAAAGAACCACCTATATGACTGCTACTTATTATCAATAAAAGAATATGGTTTATTTATTTTTATAAAAAGGTATTGCACAACAAACTTTTTTTAATTAATATATCAAAAGAATCATTTACTTTAATCTAATCAAATCAACTAGATATATGACTTAATTTGTTAATCAAAAGTCAACTCTCAGTTAAGTTGACATAATCATGAACTCAACAACTGATTGAAACATTGTAACAACTACCTATGATTTCAAATACATACAAAACTATTATATAAAAAGTTATGTGTGATAATATATTAAAAATAGAAAGATATGGTGGCAAAACAGGTTGACCAATCTAAATGAGTGGGGATCGTTTAACCTTATTACCATATAATACTAATAGACTCAAATTAACAAATTTATCTCCTCTTATTAATATAACACAAACAACTGCAACTAACATTTTTTTCCTTAATTATTCACTAAATTTATCAATTTAGGACTTGGTCCTCCCCACTCGTCTCACTCTATAAATAAGAACAAGGGTTGAGTAGAAAGACACTTCTCTCTCTCTCTCTCTCTCTCTCTCTCTCTCAACCATAACACTGGATTAAGGTAATCTCTCTTTATCTACCTACCTATTTCAAGATTTATTCTTTACAGCTGTATATCAAAACTTTTAGAGGGATTTGTAATGAACTTAGTCCCACATTGGTCAGTTTGAGGAGGGAGTGTCAAATTCATATAAGGAGTGAATAACTCCTTTCTACTGGGCCGGTCTTTTGGGATGCGGGCCTATCCCATGTGTACACAACAATTGATGCTTTCGTTGAGGTCTTGACGGAGCGGGCTAGTGCCCAGAGTTTGGTGGCCCTGATGGGGTTTGGCAGGCCACTCGTGCAGGCGTGCTTAGATTGAAGCCTTCACCGAGCGGGTTGGTGTCCAAAGTCAAACCCCATCAGGGCCAACCGAACTCTGATGCCCGCTCTATGAATTCGACCCCACTAGGGTCTCCCATACCGACCAGCTCTTACCACACAAGGGATGGGCCAGCATCCCAAAAGACCTTCCTAGTAGGAAGGGGTTATCCACCCCTTATATGCACTTGACACTCCCTTTCATTATAGAACACACACTCAAAAACCTTGTATTAAGGCTCTTTCTATATATACATACGGGCATGATACTATGCGGCCGATTTTATCACTGTGCAAGTGCGGTCACCTTCATTTGGCCCACTTGCACAGTGTTTTGAGAAAATCCAACCGTATGGATGGAAAGAACATCGAAAAATAAGCTAGCATGTCAATTTTTATACAATTTGGGAACTTGTAGGGTCTTCATCTTAACGGGTGAAATTTTAAACTGATATGATTTCTATAAATTTTCACTCGTTAAGATGTAAAGCACCCTGAGTTCCCCAAATCGTATTTAAAATCGATATTCTACTTTATTTTTCAATGCTCTTTCCATCCATACAGCTCAAATCCTTAAAATACGCTTTCAAAAGGGCTTACCAAATGGGAGCAGAACTTTATCGAACAAAGTAATCCAACCGGTTTTATTGTATCATATCCGTATATATATATATATATTATTGATGAATTAAGCCTTGATAATTCAGGTAATTGAATGGGACCACATGTCCTCCTGTTACCCTATCCAGCACAAGGTCATGTCCTCCCACTGATGGAGCTGGCTCACAGAATGGTCTCCCATGGCTTCACCATCACCTTCATCAACACCCACGTAAACCATGAACGTCTTCTCTCTGCCATGCAATCCACTGATCATCACTCAAACCAAATCCGTCTAGTCTCTATCCCTGATGGCTTGAACCCCGGAGAAGACCCAAACGACATTGGAAAACTATGCAAAGCTTTGATGACATCCATGCCTATTTATCTAGAACAACTCATAACTCAGATGAAAGAGAAAGCAGGAGAAGAAGATAAACCTACGTGGATGGTGGCCGACGAGAGCATGGCTTGGGCCTTCGATGTCGCCAAGAAGACCGGCCTCCGTGTCGCCGCCTTCTGGCCCGTCTCAGCTGCTACTTTCACCAACATGAGGAACATTCCTAAGCTCATTCAAGATGGTATCATCCATGAAGAAGATGGTAATGAAGAGTATATATTCTCATTGATTCTTCAATTTAACTCTTTTTATTATATATGATTTTCATTTATCAGGTTCTGCGAAGAAACCAGGATTAGTATTCAGACTCACTCCTGACATCCCTGCAATGAATGTTGATCATCTTTCTTGGAATTGCTTCTTTGACTCTGAATCGAACAAGGTCATCTTTAACTACATTGTTAATAACAACCGGGTGATCAAGAATGCGGAGTTCATCATCTGCAACTCATTCTATGAAGCAGAGAAGGCAGTGTTCTCCTACAGTACTCCTAATGTACTCCCTATAGGGCCAATGCTCTCCGGCCAGAGATTAGGGAAGCCAGCCGGACTTTTCTGGGCTGAGGACACAACCTGCAAAGTTTGGCTTGATGAACAAGATGATAATTCAGTCATTTATGTGGCTTTTGGTAGCTTGGCAATGCTTAATGAAAGACAGATGCAAGAGCTTGCTCTAGGGTTAGAGCTCACAGGCAGGCCATTCTTATGGGTGGTGAGGCCGGACATTACGGCCGGAAAGACTATCATGGACTTGCCGAAAGGCTTGGAAGATCGAATCGGTGACCGGGGAATGGTGGTGCAGTGGTCTCCTCAGCAGGAAGTTCTTGCACACCCTGCAGTGTCTTGTTTCATGTCTCACTGTGGATGGAACTCAACCATGGAGGGTGTGAGTAATGGTGTGCCTTTTCTCTGTTGGCCTTACTTTGCTGATCAACATCTCAATCAGACATACATTTGTGATGTTTGGAAGACTGGTTTGAAGATGGTACCTGATGAGAATAATATGATCACAAAGGAGCAAATCAGAGATAAGGTTGAGGAGTTGCTTTGTGATGGAGAGATGAAGAAAAGAGCTCTTGCAATGAAGGAAATTGCTATTAAGGGTGTTGAGAGAGGAGGGTCTTCTTTTGAGAACTTTAACACCTTTGTTAGTGCCATGCAAGTATGAGATTAAGCATTAATTATATCTATTACATAGAAAATTTCCATCTTGTTTTGTGGGTGTTAGGTGAACGAGAATAGTTAATCAATGTATAATGAAATTAGATAAAGACAAAGTCCAACCACTATAAAAGACATCCATGTCTTGTTGATGAACTATAAAAGACAAAAATCTAATGTCTTGATCTTGTTGTAGGATGGACACATGGTGAACAATGTGATTAGTCAAAAGAGTAAGGTTGGTTGAAGTTGAAATATTAATAAATTTTTGTGACCAACACCATGTAAGAATTTAAATTTTCACCAACCACATCCAAGCCTACTGATATCATGGTCCCTTGTTAAAATGTGGGGTTTTTTTATGAAAGAACTCAGGATTGAAATTCCACTCTTACAAAGTAAAGATCAGGTTGGTGATATTCTCATGTAAACTAACACACCCTGTTTGTACACATCCTTCACTTTCTATATGGGGTCGCTTGTCACATTTGTCGCCAAAAAAAAGAAAAAAGAATGATACTTAAATTAAATTAAATTATCTCCATAAGAATCAAATATCATGAGGTGTTTTTTTAAAATATATATTTGAATTCTATTAATTTATTAACTCTTGATGAGGACTAATATGATCAATCTACCTGCCTTGAAAATAAAAAGATGAAGCAAATAAACCTCAAAATATTATGCATCTAATTGCATTTTGCATAAGAGCGAAAAATAAGTTACCAACTTTATAAATGCTTTTCCCTGGTCCCTCTACTCTAGCATAATATTTATTACAGTCTTTGTACTTTCAAAATATTGAATAAATTCCCTTTTTTGTGTGTTTTATTTATTTTGATTTGTATGGATAACATGGTGCTTTTTTTTTTTTTTTTGACAGAGGTGACAAACACTTCCACATAGGAAGTCAATGCGTATGCATGGTGCATATTTGGAATCCATTACTTATATTTTAATTTTTAATTATGTGTTTTTTATGTATTTTTTAAATATTTTAAGTTTTTTGTGTTTGCTGATTAATTTTTATATTTATTTTTAATTGATTTAATAAATGTTAGCTACCCAAAAAATAAAAAAGTATTTTCTTTAAATTAAAAAATAGACATCGCCTACAGGATGTACAATACCGCTTCAATTGTGTTGTGTGTATGATATTATTTGTACTGCTTTGTAAAAAAAAAAAAGATATTATTTGCATTGCAATATTGTTTTGAGTGTACTTGAACTTTTTATCTGAGATTGTTTCAAATAATGTTGCTGAGTTATTTTTTTATTGATTTTTTTTTTTAATTTTGATAAATGTGGACAAGTTATATGTTTTTATAAATATATAAAGTAATTTAATATATGATTCGACGATCAGGAATTAGGTACAATAATAACAATCATTATTTAAGAGTTTTTTTTAATCACTAAATATATTTAAAATTTTGTTTGATAACTTAATGAGATTTTAAGTTATTTTCCTCTTATATGTCAAAGTGTGTGTTAAAAAAATGCTTTATTTTTAATTATCAATAAATTCATTATTTGGAAATTTTATACATTTTTTTTTATAAATATAGACTAATTATAGTGTTGGACAACTAAAGTTCAACATATTCATGAAATGAATATGACAAAAAATGAGGATGTTAAGGTGGATGAGTGGTCATACAAGATTAGACAAGATTAGAAATGAACATATTCGATAAAAAGTGCATGTTGCACCAATTGAAGATAAAATAAGAGAAGGGCGTTTAAGGTGGTTTAGACACGTACGCCGGAGACCCCAGATGCTCCGATTTGAAAATATGATAGTTTAGTTATAAAAGGTAAGAAGAGGGGTTGAGGTAGAGAGGTAGTGTTTAAGGAATGTATGTTAGATATTGAGCCTCATCTTATTTTGACAGAGCGACATGGAGACAAAGAATCCATATAGCCAACCCCATCTAGTACAAGATTATGGATAAGTCTGTTAAAAATATCTTTTTCATTAGTTTTGTTTGTGATACTTTTCTGCTTAATTTAACACGCCAAGCCCTGAAATTATTTATTTATTTATTTATGTATTATTATTTATTTTTATTTTTTATGTATTTATTCATTTATTATTATTATTATTATTTATCTATTTACTTTTTTGGAGAGCATCATAGAGACAGAGAATCCATATAGCCGAACCCATCTAGTATGGGATTAAGGCTTAGTTGTTGTTGTTGTTTTATAAATATGGAATAGTCATATGTGTGGTTCGAACCCACAATTTCTCCTTACGAGAAGGATTGGTTATTTAACTTTTCTTGTGAAAGTTGGTCAAAATTTTAGATTTTATTTAAAATAGAAATAGATAAATAAATATATAAATATATTTAAAGAGTATGGAGTTGACTGATCATTTACCAAATCAATTACAATTCAATTTATGAATATTCTTGGGACAATAAATCCACATGATCTACAAACATGGGTAATATTTAGCCAATTAATTGAGCCAAGAGCCTCTTTTTTTAAAAAATTTTTAGGTTATACAAGAGAACTTAACTAGCTATCCATTACATATTAGTTCAACTTGATGTAGAGGTTCTGCAACCATCCTGATAATTTTTGGATATCTGTAAATCTCATATTAGTTCCTGTCTACTTTGCCATTTTTACCAATGCAAAGACCCTTTTATACATACATAGTGTGGACAAGCATAAACATATACCATAAATTTGAGCTTCTCTAGATATCAACATAAAACATGAAACACATAAAAGAAATTTACTTGGAAGGGCACTTAAATCCAAGAATAACACACTAAGAATTCAAATTCATAATGAATTATTTAATATCACTTTAAACTATGAATAATTTTAAAAATTAGCTATTGACTTGTCACTACTTCGATGATTACCAAAAATAATTATCTGAACGCTAGCTCTACAAAGTTAATTATGAATCAAGTAATGTTGGTGATATATTCATCATCGATTCATCATGCCATGTAATCAATTTCATTAATGAAATTCGATAAATGTATTAACATTTTTAAGATCATAAAAAAGTATTAATTTTGCACAGACACCCTTTTTAAGGTCTAATACCAAATTTAGTCCCTCTATTATACTGAACCAGTCTTTTTAGTTCCGAAATTATAAATTGAGCCTTTTTGGTCTCTATACTTTCATGATTGAGAAATGTCAATCCCTCCCATAGGCCTTTTTGGTCCCTGTACATATGTCTTTCAGGTTTTTTTGGTCCATGTATATATGCCTTTAGGGATTGGATTTTTACAATCGTGAAAATAAAAAAACTAAAAAGGCTCCATTTATAATGGAGGGACTAAAAGTGTTGGTTCGGTATAATAGAGTGACTAAATTGGGTATTAGACCCCCTTTTTAATATTGTTGTGCATGAGCCTTGAAGTTTGTCGCTAGGTTTCCTATAAGGTTGTGCTAGCTACGACAGGTTGTCAGGGGTCTATAAATACCATCAGTTTGTGCATGAGGTCTATTTGGATCTGTTTTGGGTGAAGCCAAATCCCAATTTTTTTTTTTATTTATGAATAAGTGGATAAACCACATTTTATTTAAATTAGATAGGATAACTCATTACATTACTTGGCCAGAAAGGCATAAAAGTACATAGTGTATCATCCCATTCTTTCTACCAGCAGCCCATCCACCCTTCTCTTATGCTAGATTGCTAGGGTTGGGTCGTCCCCCCGAGGTTCTCCTCCATCATCATCCTCTGGTGTGGCAGATGTGAATTCCAAACTATGCTTCACCAGATTCGCTGCCACCTCCAAATTTTGCTCTTTCTTTCATCACCGGAAGTCAGATTCAACCAAGATATTATGAGGAAAGTAATATCATGAATAATTCGTAAGAAAACACGTTGTTTATCCTGAAAACATCATCTATAGATATTGGTTAAGTTGGTCCTGCTTATTTTCAACATAGAATTAAGTTCAATCCAAAAGTTGAGAATGACTCATATTCAACTAGGTTTGAGTCATACTTTATTCAGTTGTAACAACGTAGAGATAGAGCGAGAGAGATTGCTTTGTAACCTATGTTCTCTTTTTCAATAAAGAGTGTGATCGACCTCCATGCAGATTAACGTAATCCTGCATCTATTTTCTACAAATATATATTTTTTGTTAAACTCAATTCCAACAAACTTTATTTATAAACTTGGCACAAACACCTACGTACGTTCTTGAATTTTTATTTCATTGTCACCAAATACATATACATGAACACAACTTCCCAAACACATACAAATTTATTCAATAAATCTTGAGAAACATAATTAAGACTGAATTAGATGCTCACTTATTGAGGCACACAAGCACAAGCCAGGCTTTTTATTTGAGAAATGCACACATATATACAAGCCAGCCTCTGATTATTCCAACATTAAACCAGAAATCAATCACCTGCAAATTAAAAGACAAGTTTTTCGATGAATACCAAAATCTTTGACAAATTGAACCTGATCAATGAATATATAAATACATATACCAAGTTTAATTTACTTACCTTGAAAACAGAAGCTAAGAACAAGTAGTAGCATCACAGCATTAATTAATATATTGTCCACGCAAACAAACACACAAATCCTGAATTTGAAAGAATGCAAACACCTAGTAGAAAAAGAAATAACCATGAGATTAAGAAACGAGAATTGAGAAAGAAATTAATGAGAATTCAATTATCACCTTCTAGTTCAAATCATACCCATAACCAGGAGGAGGAGGAGCATCAACAACTGCATCGATGTTTGTAAAGAAGCTGAATGGCTCTTTTGTATAGGAGATGAACTCTGGTCTATACATCACCCCAATGAAGACATTGGGATGTGCTCAATCTTGGGCCACTCAGGGCCATCTTTGAGGCAACGGCGAAGAGTCAGAACATCTCCGACGATGATGATGATCCTCTGGAGTGTTGGAAAGATAGGAACCGGATGAGTACTAAGCATCCAGTCCGGCAAGAACCTCATACTTGAGTCCCACCATTCCAAAATTTGCAATGAAGGTAGAACCCCAACATGATATATTTGCAAAGCCGGGCAATCTACGATCTTCATGGCTTGAACTGCAGGGAGATCGGAAACACTTTGGACTCCAAAGTTTTGGATGAGGTACACATATTCCAAAGATTTGAAACCCTCAATGGAAGTCAGGCTGTGTGATTCTTTGATCAATAGAGTAGTTAGGTTTGTTGCATGACGAAGAAGGCCTTGAGGAAGGGATTTTAGACGTGGACAACTTTCTATCACCAATGACTTGAGAATTGGCATCACCCTTGCACCATCTTTTGCTTCCCATCTCCATTCCTCCCACCCTCGCATGTCTATCAGTATGAGTTCCTTCAACTTTGGAAAAGCTGCTTCTCTCCCACTCCCCATGAACTCAGGACCAATGTGTTTTATAGACCAAGCACCTTTGATGTAGAGAACATCTAGCAGAGGGAGCTGGCCCAATGGAGGGAACTGAGAGAAATTCCTGCACTTAGAAATTTCAAGGATTGTCAAATTCAAGAACAAGTCAATGTTCTTCATCCAAGTCGGGAACTCCATGCCAAAGTATCCCTTGATTTCAAACTTTTCGACTGAGCTTGGAGGGAAGAGTCTCTCCTCGAAAACATCTTGGATCCTTGCTACATCTTCTTGTTGGTATGGCGACTCATCACTTGAGCATGATAGCTTCAGATGGTAAATATAGGTCTTGTCTTTAAGAATGGATCCTTGAGCTCTGGCAGCCCTCTCCAAATTCACAATGGTGATGGTTCTAAGGTTGATAAGGGGCTTGAGATCTTCCAGTGAGGAGTAACATTTTCCAGCTCCATCTGTTGTCTCATTTGTCACAAAACCAATGACTCTATTCAGATAAATAAGTTGTCTGATCCCCGCCGGAATACCAAAAACCCGAGTACCTACAAGATCAATACTCCTAAGTTTGTACAAGTTTGCTATGCTTTTTGGGAGCTCTGAGAGTTGTTCACATCTCTGGAGGATCAAGTATTGCAAGTTGCTGAGATTTCCTATGGTATCCGGTAGCCGTTGAATCATTGAAAGAGAAAAGTTGAGATACCTGAGGTGCACAAGACTGCTTATAGACTCGGGCACAACCTTCAAATTCGGTGTACTCAAATCCAAGAGCCTCAAGCACTTGAGCTTTTGGAAGAGATCTTCAGGAAATTTATTTATCTTACTGCCAAAGAAAAATAAGGTCCTCACTGATGTTTGCTCTTTCACAATCTCAGGGCAGGTCTCCAAGAAACCGACAGAAATTGATAAATGACGAAGCTTCATTGTCAGGGATGATGATGCGGCGGTGCTCAATGTTGGCACATCTCCAATAAAATACTCACCTTGAGCGAGAAACTTAGCAAGAGAATGCAAGAGGTCATGCATTCTGCATCCTCCCTCGCCGTAGAAAGAGGGGTCTTTCTGCAAAAGATTTCTTCGGAGTAGCTCTCTGTAGTACTCTCTCGCCACCTCTTCCATGATCATATTATCAAGCTCTTTGACAAAGCCAGAGGCAACCCAATATTGGATCAATGTGTGCCGCGTGATAGCACGATCCTTAGGAAGCAAAGAGCAGTAAATGAAGCAATGCTTGAGTTGAGGTTGTAGGTCCTCGTAGCTCAAATAGAGAACCCCCATGACTCCTTCCGGGAGCTCGGTCATTGACCAAGCTGGATTCTGGAGAACCATGTTCCAAGCATTTGGTCGCTTCTCCTTATCATGGAGAACCCCGGCGATGGTTTTGATGGCCAGAGGATGACCATTACACTTGTACACAATCTGCTTGCCAAGAGTTTCAAGCAATTGCATTTCACTTTCCTCGCCTACTCTAAACACAATCTTGCATATCAATGACCAACCATCATCGATAGACAATGGTTGAACTGAATGGAGATGGACAGCATCCATTCCTCGAGCAACACCCTCATCCCTAGAGGTGATCAAGAGGATACTGCCGGCACCAGCATTTAATAATGGTTTTCTAAGCAATTTTTTCCAGATATTTGCATCCCAAATATCATCGAGAACCAAGAAAATTTTTTTGTGGAGGACTGTTTGGCCTAGAATATTTTGAAGCTCACCGCTATTACCGGGTATTGCTGTAATTTCCACCAGCATGCCTTATGATGGATTTAAGCAATTCTTCGTCAGAGTAATCTTTTGAGACACTAACCCATATTGGTGTTGGGAATTGAAAGTTATCCCTAATAGTTTTATGGTTATTAATTTTTTGTGCAAGGGTTGTCTTGCCTATCCCTCCTATACCGACAATTCCATAAACAGAGATGGTTTGAGAGTTACTAGAGATCATCATTCTCACCAATTCATTAGTGTTATTTTCTATCCCAAACCCCACAATATCAGGCTCGACATCAGGACCAGAGTCTCGCCGGATTTTGATGCTCTCATTGTCGACTTTAGAGACATTGAGAGACAAATCAAAGTCCGATTTTTCCTTAAAAATATCTTCTAGTCTTGCATTGAGGCTCCGAATCCGACCACCTATCCGGTGGTGGAAGAGAAGCCGGCGGTGAATGGAAACCAAAGGAGTCCAACAACATACCTGCTGGTTCGCAAACAATCTTGCCATCCTCTCGGCATGAGTACGAGAGTTGTCGATTATATCATCAGCATCATAGAAAGCATCTCTTAGTTCAATGAGCCAAGTGCGAACCGCATCATCACGTATGGCCTTGCGCTCAACATCCTCTAACACATTGTGGATCATTCGTACTTTGCTTTCGAGCTTTTTGAGATCTTCCTTCACAGTCATCATCATCGTTATATTGTCTTTGATGAGGCTCCTTAGAGTGTCTGCAATTTGGGAAGCAAAGGAGTCGACAATCAATGCCATTTTTTGTGTTGCTTGAGTTGTTTTTTTGTTTTTTTTTTTTTGGTAAGTTAAGAGCTAAGGATCAGCTAACGGGTTACAGAGCCTGGGTTCCCAGAACCTCTAATATATGATTGCAAACAGGAAATTTCAAAAAGAAGCCAATCGGGTAATTCATCCATGGTAAGGAAGTGGGCATCTTGTTGGGAGCTAAAAAGTTAAGGAATGGGATGGCAATGGCTTGAGTACTTCAAATCACTGCCTGTGTGTGTATATATACACTGATATGGGAATGAGAACATTTGTGCTGCCTTGATCTCCTAAGCCATTGGATAAAGAAAAACACTATACAAAAGCAAAGCACTTTGCTTTTCTTTCCTTGATCATTTCCCTTTATTAGATTCTTTGTATTCCAACATAAGAAAATAAATTTTAATTATCTGCTGGATGTAAACTATATTGATCAAAGTTTTATTTGGAGGGTGTATGCAAGATAACTAAATGTTGGAAAATTGAATTGACTAGGAATTTGGGTCCATGTTTTTTTTATATTAATAATAAAAAAAAATTTGTTGTCATTGTAAACACTTTTTTCTTTTTTTTTTTTAGAATGTTCTGAGAACTACTAATATATTAAAATATTTATTGTGGTTCCTAGCACACCCAAATTATAAGAATGCCACCTAGGATTAAGAGAAATGTGTAACATTTTATCTCTTCTAATTAGCTTCAAATTACTTTGTATCTAACTTAAGAATATATTTTATCTTCCAAATCAATTACTAAATATAATGTTTAAATTTGTTATTAATTTTATAATAAATCTCTTCAGAAAGAAATATAGTAAATAAAGAATATATACATCACTTGCAAATTAAGCATGAACATGTGGTTAGTACAATTCTCACAAGTGATTCCAATCCTAATTCTTTTGTTCATTTTCAGGCATTTTATATGAAAGCAAAGCATCCTTACTATCTACTAAAAAGAAAAGAGATAGACTGATTCTTTGCTTGTGATCCAAACCGGATAAAATGGTGTGATGTATACAAGCAAAGCTAAAATTCTCTCATTCATAATTTATCCTTTTTTGTCATATATATATGGGCATGATATAATCAGACCGGCCGGAATACTATTCCGATAAAGTCGCCTCCCATTTTGGCCCTTGGAACATGTTTTAAGGATTTCCAATCGTATAGATTGAAAGAATATCAAAAAATAAGCTAGCATGTCAATTTTCATACAATTTGGGAACTTGTAAGGTCTTCATCTTAACGGGTGAAAATTTATAGAAATCCTACCGGTTCAGAATTTCACCCATTAAGATGAAAACCCTACAAGTTCCCAAATTGTATGAAAATTGATATACTAGCTTATTTTTTAATGTTCTTTCCATCCATACGGTTGGATTTCCTCAAAATACTGTGCAAGTGGTCAAATGGAGGCGACCATACTTGCATAGTGATAAGGCCGGTTGCATAGTATCAGGCCCGTATATATATATATATATATATATATATATATATATATATATATATATATATTGAAGACAAAAGAAATAAGTCCTCAAAAATTGTCTTTCTTTTCATAACAAAGCATCTCAAAATTGATAATTAAGCTGACGATAACCATGTAAGATGGTTCAACGAGGGCTAGTTTGACGTCTGTCAAAACCAAATGGTAAGAAAGTTGGATATAACCTTTTTGACTAATGATACAAATTGACCATTAGGTAGCATAATTTTGGATCCAACGTGATAGTTTTCTGAGCTGTGTCGGTTGTATGTTTGGTTGTAATAAATATTGCAACTCACTCTCATCAGAACTCTCAAGAACACATAGCCTAACACACACTCAAGCAAGTAATGCAAATAAGAGAAATGAGACACAAGATTGGTAACTCAGTTCGGCTATGCAAGCCTACGTCTGGGGGGCCAAGCCCGGAGACAACGATCCACTAAAAAAAGAGAAAAGAAAACATGAGTACAACTCCCTTGTCACTCATCTCACACATACATAAACACCTACTCAAAATAGCTCAATGCCCACACTACCTAACTCCCTTAGGTCTCTCTTGTGTGTCATCTCAAACCCTTGAGCTGGGTCCTTTATATAGCCGCTCCACGAGCTTGTCACATCTCTCTCTCTCCGTATCTCTGAAATCTCTGCGGTTACCATCTTTGGAATCCTTCCAAAAATAGCCGTTGCAGATCTTGTCGCACCTGATCCTGCAACATGGCCTACCAAATGAACTCACTAAGGTAGCAGCTTTGCGCGCTGCTCTACCTAACTCTGCACTCTAAACCCTCCCGGCTATATCTAAGTCGACTCTGCATGATCCTCCCGATTATGACCACGAATCGGTTGGACCCTCTCCGCCACGCCCACCGAACTCTTCAAGGGGCCTCCCCCGAGTGGCTTCTCCGTGACGCTACCAACATCAAAGGTTTCCAAATTTAGTTGTTGACTTCACTCAAGTTTGGTCTTCAGATCTTCACCGAATCAGTCTTCATACCATATTTGGCCTCCTGCCAAAGTATGGCCTTCATAAAATCTTCAAATAAGATCTTTAATCATGATTCCAAATCAGCGTCTTGCCAAAATCTGGGCAGCGATATAATTGGACACCTCTTCAATAAATTCCTCATTATGTCTTTACCCACTTGGATCCTTATTTCCATAATGAGAATAACTACCTTCCAAGTTTGTCTTCAATAGATTTGTTCTTCAATATATCGCCACTTTCCAAAACATGTGCGCTTGTTAAACATGTGAACCTTCCAATGATAGCACCATAATATATTTGCTCCACTTGCATATCTAGTCACCGCCAAAGATAGTACCTTGCCATAAATGTTTCGACTCTGTACTCAAATATACCACCAGTGAGATCTTCTAGAAGCTCTCCAAAGATATTCCTCCACATGTGTAATTCCAATAGACTTTGACCCGGTCAACTAAGCCTTTCTAGTCATGTGCCTAGTCATATGCCATGTCATCCAGTCACGGACCTCACGCCTTGTCACCAATGCCACATCATCTTCAACCATGTTATCATGTCTTCAGGAAACTTTGTTGCAATCTATGTCACATCCATATTTGCAACGGTCTTCACTGCCGAGTAAACTTCTGCCTTGGCATCTTGTGTTGCATCTTCATTTGTTATGCCAGTAAGTTGTCAAATAATGCCAACTTAAGTGTTGTTTGCACTAACGCAACATTATCAATGATTGAAGTAAAAAAAGATTTAGAAGAAACTACATGTTCTGATCTAGGTGTTATGAAGAAAACTAGATTTAGTAGATAGAATTAAAGGAACAAGATGGACATACATTACTAAATGACGATTGTATTTACCTATCACGCTACTAGAAGAACCTACAAAAAAAGGCATAAACCGGAGACTGAGAACTCTTGCTCTCAAGGAGTTCAGTGAGATGATCACACTACTCTTGTGCAGGGGCGGAGCCAGAATATGCAAGGGGATCAGGGGGGGGGGAGGAGGGGGGAGCTACAAGTTAAAAAAAAAAATTGATGTATAACAAAATTTTTATAAATTAAAAATTCAAAATCATACATTAACAATAATATTTTAAAATACAAAATAAAATTACCACTAATGACTGCGAGGGGGGAGCTGAATCCTTCGATTTTGCATGTTTTAAAAACATTGCAATATTATTTCTTTATCAATTTTAGCAAATATTTCTCGCTCAATATAGCATACCATCATGAAAGTTGAAAATGGGCAAAGCTTTGAACGAATCTCCACCAACCACACACACGTTTCAACTTCTCATTGGCTCATTTAAACATGATTAGACATTTAAAAAAATCAAAAGTACAGCTTCCGCCGGCAATCGAGTGATGAATGAAGAATTGCTCCTGTAAGCGTAGCAAGGCCGGGTAGGTAGGAGGCCCTGAGGGGGGAGGGGGATGGCGGACATAACTAGACAGGGAAGAGGAGCCATGTGAAAAGGGGGCGGCCTAGGTGGAGGAAGGGGGAGAAGGGTATCTCGGACAAAGGGTCCACTGACCTCACCGGCGACAGGGGGGCGGCCGCCCCCCCCTGCCCCCCTATCCCTCAGCCCCTGCTCTTGTGTAAACGGGGATGGAGATACGAATCATTCTAGCTTTGATTTTTCAATTTTGACAAGTACTATTGCTATGTGAGAATTACCCGATCCATAACTACAATGATTTCTAGCTGAAGTGTTATAGGTAGTAGAGATTGTGAGCACAATGTGCAAACATCAACAACATACTCGAGAGGGGAGGAAAATGGGGTGGATGCACCACCACTGAGCACCGAACCAGGGGATGAGCAACCTAAACAAAATCAGCCCAAGGAACCAGGATATGGAGCTTGGATGAACGCCCCAAGAAGAAAAGGAAGGGGAAGAGGTACATATAGCGCTCAGGCGCTCAAACTGCAGGACAGTGATGAACGGAGAGGTGGAGAGCGAACGGAGAAGATGATCACGTGCGAGGAGGCTGACCGGCACGTGTCTCTTGACCGTTCAACGGATAAACAAGACGCTGGTCACGTGGCTCTGAGAGGCAGAGGCAAACACACGGCACGTAACGGCAGAGGGGGACACGTCACAGGATTCGATGGAAGACACCATGGAGCGGCAAGTAACCGTTACACACAACATAGCCTCGAAGGCCACCAATTACCGGGATAGAACAGAGACATCCAGACCGTCCACAAAATGATGTAATTGGATATTTTCCGGATAAGGAAGTTATGGAGGAGATGGATAAAGATGCATCACAGCCGTCGATTCTCATAACATCCAAAGATCAGGATGAACCTCAAAATAAGATTGGCCAACCCTTTCAACAGAGCACGCAGATAAGAGAAACCGAAGACCTAGAAATGGAAAAGGTACCCGATTGTCATTCAGACTTAGTAAACGCGGTGACAGGCATACTTAGGGGCAAGGAAGACATGGAAGTCATCGAAGAGGAAGATGCAATCGAGGACTCCATGAACCTGGCAGCCAGCTTGAAGCAATGGAAGGAGAAGCAAGGAAAGAGAGCATCTCTTGATGCACGAAAGGTTATCAAAAAGGGGAGAAAGACCAACCATGGGTCTTGATCGTATCCTTATGATAATTTACTTGAAGTATATACCAATTATGAACATGAATCTAATTGTATGGAACTATAGGGGTGTCTCAAGTAGGGACACAATCCATAGAATTAAACTAATGATGTCGTCACATAATGTTGCAATATGCTGCTTGGTTGAAACTAGGGCTAATGGCCCTAGAATACACAGAGTTTGTAAACACTTTTGTAGGAATTGGCACTGGGCGGCAATCCCAGCAGAAGGATATGTAGGGGGAATCATCATCCTGTGGAGAAAAGAATATGGATTGGTTACACCAATTGCCAATTCGAGGTATGTATTACATCTAGTATTAACCTTGGAAAATAAAAAACCATGGCTTGTCTCTATTGTGTACAACTGTCAGCTGTTAGCAGAACAGAGAAAGGTATGGCAAGAGCTTAGTAAAATTGCAAGAATGGAGAGGCCATGGATAATTGCTGGCGACTTCAACGCAATAAGAGAAGCATCAGAGAAAACAAGACGAAATATAGCAAGAGGAACAGGTATGAAATCTGAATTATTTAACTTATTCATAGTAAATCACAACCTATTTGAGCCCAAATTCACTGGCCCACCCTTCACATGGTGTAATAACCAGAAAGGAGGGGCTAGAATTTGGGCAAGATTGGACAGAATCATAGTTAATAGCATATGGTATGACTCAATTGCATCATATACAATCAAGCACTTGCCAAAGTGTCAATCTACCACCGTCCTATCCTCCTTCAATGTAGATTCAACATAACCAAGGGCAAAAGACCCTTTAGATTTGAAAATACATGGATGCACGGTCCAAAGTGTGCCATAACATAGTAAAGGAAACATGGAGCCTAACACCTAGAGGAAACCCAATGCATAACTTGAACCACAAGTTTTGTAACCTAAAACAAAGCTTATTAAAGCATTGCGGACACTTAAACCAAGGAAAAGACCAGGAAATAAAACAACTAGAGGTTGAAATCATGATAATTGAAGAAAAACAGAATGGACAACAGGAAAATGTCAATCTAGACAGCCAACTAAGAAGCTTATATAATAGACATCAGGCACTAGTAAGACAGAATACCATATTTTGGGCCCAGAAATCCAGAATCCAATGGCTGCAGGATGGCGATAATAACTCCAAATTTTTTCATCAAGTCACCAAGAACCATAGGGCACATAATAGAATCAATCATATATTAACTGCAGACCATCAAATCATAACTGAACACAATGATATTGAACAAGAATTTCTTCAATTCTATTCTAAATTATGGGATCCAGGCCAGACACAAGGGATCAATGCCCTAGCTAGTGCTATGCCTGATGACCTCCCGAAATTATCATCAGGACAACAACAAAATTTGATTAGACAAGCCTCAAAACATGAGATCTTTCAAGCCCTCTCCTCCATGGTCAATGGTAAATCTCCAGGACCAAATGGGCTAAATGCAGAATTTTTTAAATACTTTTGGCCCACTATTGGAGACTCTGTCACACAGTCAATAATGCACTTCTTCAATAATGTACAGATGCCAAGTAGTTGGAACAGAACACACATTTGCCTAATACCAAAGAAAAAGCATCCTAAGGCAGTAACTGACTTTAGACCAATATCTTTATGTAATACAAATTAATATAAAATCATCACTAAGATATTAGCTAATAGATTGAAGGAGGTACTGCCTGACATTATTGGCATAGAACAGACATCATTTGTGCATGGTAGATCAATTTTTGACAACATTCTTATGGCACAAGAATTGGTACATTCAATGGAAAAAGATATTAAGAATCACTCAATGATGATGCTAAAAATAGATATGGAAAAAGCATATGATGTGGTGTGTTGGAATTCTATATATGTTGTGCTTATGCAAATGGACTTCCCTAGAATATGGATAGATTGGGTCAGGGCATGCATTGAGTCATCCACAATGGCATTTATTATCAATGGGAATGTTGGACAGTGGTTTAAACCAAGGGCAGGCCTTAGGCAAGGGGATCCCCTATCCCCATATCTATTCATCCTTATAACTCAAGTCCTCACTAAATTGCTAAATAAGGCCAGTGATATAGGGCTGCTGAGAGGGGTACAAGTTAGTAGGAACAAAGAAATGAACCATAGCTTATATGCTGATGACCTCCTAATATCATGTAAGGCCACTAGGAAGAATGCCAAAACTATCCAAATGTGCATGGGAATTTACTCCAAGTTAACAGGACAAAGACCAAATTTTAAAAAATCTGAAAGTTTCTTTCCTTCATGGCTGAACAGTAGACTGAAAAAATCTATTATGGACACCCTCAACATCCAGCAAGGCTCCTTTCCATTTAAATATCTAGGATGTTGGGTGGCCCCTACAAAAATCCCCAATAGCTACTATAAGCCTATGATAGATAAAGTCAAAAGTAGACTGGCACATTGGAAGTCTCAAAGCCTGTCCATGGCTAGGAGGATAACTTTGGCCAAGTCTACTCTCATGGCACTCCCTATCTATGGACTTAATACCTATGCTATACCTGACCCAGTCTTGGACAACATAACAAAGCTTGTTAGGGGGTTCATATGGCACAACACAGGTAAACATAGAGGACTACATCTGATTAATTGGAACACTGTGTCCAGAGACAAATCTGAGGGTGGTTTAGGGTTCAAAGATTTGAAATTAATGAAGAAATCACTCTTATCAAAACATGTTTTAGATATTATGAACTGCAGCAGTAAACCATGGGCCCAACTGATGACACATAAATATGGGAAATTAAACCTATGGAAACCACACTGTAATAGACAAACTTCATATATAGACAAATCCATTATACAAGCTGCTAGCATGATAAAAGAAAACATAATGATAGATGAAATCAATATAAACACAAACATTGATCAAGAACCATGGCTTTTTGACACCCCAATCATGTTTAAACCTACTTTTGTTAACATGAACTATGACTTGACAGGAATAGAGATTGGTAAGCTCTTATTGAATGGTAAATGGGACAGGGAGTTGGTAGAGGACATCTTTGAAAATAACATCTCTATATTATCTTAAGTAAACAGATAAACATAAATCTAGCATCCGATTACACAGAAATGGTGGTAGGGGACTAAAGAAGAAGATCATTAACAGTGCAATTTACAAGGAAATCAAAGAGATAGAAGATGTACATCAATGGGAAGGATGGAAGCAACTATGGAAGTTAAAAGTAGCTCCAAAGATCAAATGTTATTTGTGGAAGCTCTTCCATGGCAAGCTACCCACTATGGAATTCATGTACGTAAGGGGATTTGGACCACAAGATGTATGCCCAAGTGCAAGTCAAGGGAAGAGACCATACAACACTTATTTTGTGAATGCACGGTGGTCAAGGGCAACTGGGAGGATGGAAGATCGCACCAATTACTTGAACAAAAAGGTGTTCAGGAAACACTGTGCTTCCGGGGACAATGGATGCAAAACACAAAACATAATCCCCGGGAGCTTGAGGATGAGGTAGCTAGCAAAATAGCCTACACTCTATGGTACATTTGGAAGACAAGATGCAACTTAATATTCCGAGACCGAAGAATGGATATAGAAAGAATCATAGAGCTGGGAATTAATGCAACAAAAGAATACATACAATGCTATCTTCCTCTTGACATAGCAGTGGGGCAGCAGGAGGAGAAATGGAGGAGAATGAACTATCAATACTCAATGTGGATAGATCTTTGCATGGAGTGAGGGAAGGTAAAGTGGCTGGGATTGCCTACATAGCCCTTACTAATGAAGGTAATTTTGTTATTGCAGGTTCAAAACTGGTGGAGGCCTGAGCCGCATTTGAAGGTGAAATGAAGGTCATCCTCAAAGGCTTAGAGGAGCTAATTAACTGTGGAGTACGAGAGGTCCAGATACACACCGATAATTTGAGTGCCTCAAGGTTGCTCAAAGAAGGAGAGGAGGATGAAGACTGGAGAACTGCAGACACCATCTCAAGAAGCAGAGCAATGCTGTCAATACTGGAACCCGGGATGTAAAACATATCTCAAGACTACAAAATACTATGACGGATGCAATGGCCAAGAGAGCCAAGACAACTGGAGAAGAAGAGATATATATGACAAAAGATGAAATGCCAAGCCATCTAATGGCATTGTTATCTAGATTTAGGGAGAAACTTCGAGAAATGAACCTTTGAATGAATAAAACAGCTGCTAAGACTTTTATTACCAAAAAAACAACATACTCAATCTTGGGGAGTTCTTAAATAAACAACATGCTCATACATGATCAACCAACATTCAAAGATCTAAAACATAGGAAGATTGGTTTATATATGTTAGGATCAAACCACACGTAAGAGAAGAAAAATAAATAAAAAATAAAAAATTTGAAGCAATCACAATAACAAGATTTAGCGAGATTCGGCAATTTGCCTATGTCCTCTGGAGCCACATTAGATTTATTGATTTTATCAAGAATACTGTATCTGAGAGATCACTCAGAGAAAATTTAACTCTCTCTCTCTTGGAAGAGAAAACTTGACTCTCTCACGAAAGAGAACTCTCTTCTTTTTATCTCTTGTTATTACAATTGAATAGATTAAGCCCTAGAGATAACTCCTATTCTGATATGAATAGAACTTAAACATCTATCTCTGTACGTCACTATACCAACCATATCTCTAATCATGATAGATTAGAGTATGATTTGAATATGAGTCATGATTTTACTTTTGGTTCAAACTTAATCTTATGTTGAAAACAAACATGGAGTAAGTTACTAACACAATAAGTTGGGATTTGGCTTCACCCAATATTAACAGTTTATAGCTTGGATCTACTTACTTGATGATCTCAACTGTTTCTCAGCTTCTCACTAGCCGATCGGCAGCTCCAACACACTCTCTTCACCGTAGCTCTCCAGCCGACCCTCTGAAGCATTGTAGCCCTTCACAATCTCTTCATCTTCCCTCCCGGACTGGCCTTCATCCCTCTAATATAACAATTATGACAATATACAATTAAGTTTTCTTTATTTATAAATATGAACAAAGCATTTTTCATTTTGGTAATACCCACAAAAACTTTAAAAGTGATAGCCGATTTACTTGAGTCGATAAGGATTCCGTTTGTTTTTTTACTCCAAAACCTCGTATCACAATAATGCGATAAGAACTTGGTGTCACAACCATGTAATAGAGAATATATAAATAAGTTTTCTTTATTTATAAATATGTGCAAACCATTTTTTTATTTTAGTAGTACCTTATCTCTAGTTCTATATCTAATGTTAAACTTTTATGTTACATATCTATGTAAAATGAGTGAATAGATATACCACAAGAAGAATAAAAAAACAATATTCATAAATTTTTTCCGAAGTTTAAGCGAAGCATTAAAGGACATGAAGCGAAATGTTTTCAACGTGCATTTCCGGCCAGTTGACAGTTGATGATGAGGTCTTACAAGGATAGCAAAGTTTGACCAGAAACCAAAACTTAGCTGTATAACCAGGCATGTTGGTGCATTTTAGTCCCACATCGGGTTAGAAGACGAAAGAACACATACATTAATATAGGAGTGGCCCGCTATTCATTGGCCTAAGAGTTTGGGTCTTTTGTGGTTGTGGTAATCTCAAATCAAATGCATGCGTGTAAGGCCATGGGAATAGTGAAGCATAACAATTCCAACAAGGCAATCAACGTACCTCTATCATCTATTTCTTCATCTGCCACTCTGATTAATAATTAGTTGTCTTCTCCATCAACTATTGTGCAACACGTTCCAAACTTGATTCGTACCAATGTGTGATGACTTAGGTATCGGATTTTTTTTTTTTTTTTAGATTATAGGCCTCAATCTTTGTGGTCTTCTCCATCAACTATCGTGCAACACGTTCCAAACTTGATTCGTACCAATGTGTGATGACTTAGGTATCGGATTTTTCTTTTTTTTAGATTATAGGCCTCAATCTTTGTGGATGGGCCCTGAGATCGAATTCCTTCTCCTGCAAAATGTGAATGTAGCACCGGCTTCTCATCTGTTTTCCATCCTTAACTTTTTTTAGGTAGTGTTTATCATTTTTATCAAAAAAGAAAAAAAAAAAAAAAGTCGAAGCATTCGTGGTACTCATGTCACGCACATGGCCATCCCATGTTCAAATAAACGTTTGAAACACCAGTGAAATGAACTCGGACACTAGGCCTCTATTTGGCAAACACCCATTGGGTGGTCGTGGATAAGCCATTCAGATCAACCAACATGTTGTACATTAATATTAGACTTTTTGTTTTTTTTTTTTTTTCAGACACTTTCATGTGCTCACATTATTGTAGAGTACCTTAAGCTTCAGCTCTCTTATTTATTTTCTTAAGGTTCACTCATTCTAGCCATCTCTATATGCTTTCAACTCTCCCTCTATCTCTCTCTGATCATCAGTTTGTCAAGCATGGGACGTCCACACGCTCTTCTCTTACCCTATCCAGCACAAGGTCATGTCCTCCCTCTCATGGAGCTCGCTCACGGCATGGTCTCCCATGGCTTCACCATCACCTTCATCAACACCCACTTCAACCATGCACGTCTCCTCTCTGCCATGCCAACAACCTATAACACCAATCCTTCAATAAACTTCATCTCAATCCCTGATGGCTTGCAACCCGGAGATGACCGCAATCACGTGGCAAACCTATGCAAAGCCTTGATGACCATTATGCCTCTCCATCTAGAAGAGCTCATAATCAAGATGATGCACGAGCAACCAGAACACGATAAGCCCACATGCCTCATAGCCGATGAGACCATGGCATGGGCTTTCGATGTTGCTAAGAAGACTGGCCTCCGTACCGCCGCCTTCTGGCCGGCCTCTGCAGCAACTTTCACCAGCATGAGGAACATACCCAAACTCATTCAAGATGGCATCATCCATCAACATGATGGTAGGTCCAACATGTTTGTTTGATCATACGTACTATCCTCTACTACCCCTACTCCATGTGAGATTATTATGATTATTATGACTATATATTATTGCTAATATCAGGATCGGCTAAAACGTCGGGGCCCTCGGGATACCTCTGATGAACGTGAATCATCTTTTCTGGAACTGCCTCTTGGACTCTGAATCAAATAAGGTGATCTTTCACTGCATTAACACTAACAACGAGTCGATCAAGAACGCAGAGTTTGTAGTCTGCAACTCATTCTATGAAGCTGAAAAGCCGGTGTTTGATTACTTAAACTCTTCGAAGATACTCGCTATAGGACCATTGCTCTCTGGTCGGAGATTCGGGAAGCCTGCCGGAGTATTTTGGGCTGAGGACACAACCTGTAAGGCATGGCTAGATGAACAAGATGTTAATTCAATCATTTATGTTGCTTTTGGAAGCTTGGCAATATTAGATGAAAGACAGTTTCAAGAGCTTGCTCTAGGGTTAGAGCCTCACAGGCAGGCCATTCTTATGGGTGGTGCGGCCAGACATTACCGGAAAGGCTATCATCAATTTGCCGAAAGGCTTCAAAGATCGAATCGGTGACAGGGGAATGGTGGTGCAGTGGTCTCCTCAGCAGGAGGTTCTTGCACACCCTGCAGTGTCATGTTTCATGTCTCACTGTGGATGGAACTCAACAATGGAGGGTGTGAGCAATGGTGTGCCCTTTCTTTGTTGGCCTTACTTTGCTGATCAACATCTCAATCAGACATACATTTGTGATGTTTGGAAGACTGGTTTGAAGATGATCCCTGATGAGAATAATATGATCACAAAGGACCAAATCAGAGATAAGGTTGAGGAGTTGCTTGGTGATGGAGAGATGAAGAAAAGAGCTCTCGAAATGAAGGAAATGGCTACTAAGGGTGTTGACAAAGGAGGGTCCTCTTTTCAGAACTTTAACACCTTTGTCAGTGCCATGCAAGTATGAGATTTAGCATTATATCTAATTAAGTCAAAAGAATAAGGTTTGTTGAGGTTGCTGAAATAATAAATTTTTGTAACAACCACAATGTAAGGGTTTAAGGGGAGTTGGGTTAGATGTAGTTGAAAATGCAACCGGATTTTGGATCACAGTGTATTTGTAAATCCTGTATTTGAGAATACAATGATTGTCAAATCCAGTGTTTCTTTATATGTATTTGGAATGTTGGATTATAAAATTTTATGTTAGGTTAGAAGAATTTATAAATCTGGATTTGGTATATAGTTATATGTTTTATTAATTATAAAATACACCATTATTATAAGATAAATATTTAGCTAAATACTAATTAATTTAATATATTATTTTGTATTTGTTGCATTAATTTATTTAAATGTTTAATATTTATATTAAATATAGAACATACTATCAATTATTGTCTAATGCAAGAAAATTATTTTATGTGGTTATCAAACACTATATAAATGTAATCAAATACATTTTTTATTTTTCAGACTATTTGTAAACATATATCAAATAATCTTATCATTAAATATTTTATAATCAATTATTTAATCATGTTTCTTTTAAAATTTTAATATATTAACCACGATAAAAATGTAATTTTAAACTAGATTATTATATCTTCATAAAAACATAAAAACGGAACATTATGCTGCAAAAATATTTGAAATATTTATAATGAAGTGATTTTGAATTAAATTTTGAAAAATTATATAAATTATGAAAATGTGTTATTTTGAGAAATATTAGAGATAATTTCAAAAAATAAACAGGAAAATAAAATTTAAAAGAAACATTTTAAAATTTAGCTACATATAAAATAAAACATTTTTCTAAAAGTTTTTATAATTTTAAAATTAAAATATGCAACTAATTTAAAAAACAAACATTTTAAAGTGTTATAATTAAAAAAAAACACCTGAATCCCTCACATTCTTGTCACATGAGGGATTTCAAAGCCTGGATTTGGTTTACGGCGATTTGGTTGAACCAAATCCCTTATCCATGGGATTTGGAAATACAACTACTTTTTAAATTCAGTCAAACAAACACTGGATTTAAAAAGGTTTTGTATTTGTAAATACAAATCAGGCCAAACAAACACTCCCTTAAATTTTTTCCTTCTGAACCAAATATCATGAGGTGTTTTTTTTTCTTAATTGAATTTTATTAATTTATTAACTTTTTTTAAAAAAAAATGGATAAACCACGTTCATTTATTTATTTTAGCAAAAAAACATTACATCACCTTGCATCATCATAGTTGTGATTACATTACTGTCTCTAGCTCCCTTATTGACATGGGTCCTAATCTGCCAACTCATTCCCCAATGTTGCTCCTTGGAGTGTTGTTGTCTTTGAAGTCATCACCTTCAGCGACTCTTCGTTGGTGAACACAAGAATCCTTAAAGATGGATTTCATCCACGCATCAAACCAAGACAATAACATTAGAAAGTTGATTCCTCTGATTATTCTGGTTAAAACATATTATTTTCCATTAAAACATTTTTGGTTTCTTTCCAAATTTAGGTGCACCCGGTGATACATTTGAGAATCAGCAAACCAAACCAAGCAAAGAAAACAAGAAGAAAAACAAGAAAACAAAGGAATTAACGCGTGGTTCTAAGTAATGTGCCTACATCCACGGGAGCAAACGGCGGAATTTCACTATATAAAATTAGGGTTACATCATAAGTATTTATAATAAAACCCTAATGTATGGAAATTATAAAATTGCCCTTTTCCGTACTCGCAACAAATATGAGCCATACTTTAACATGATCGTTATCACCGCAAGATTCCACCTTAGTTGAGCTTCTTTTGAAGCTTTTCCCCATATGGATGTCTCCCTAGAGATCTCTAATCTCTTGAGGATGGCTCTAAAATTGAATCTCAAGAAATAGTTTTCCCATATTTTTGGGTTTCGGTACAATTAATCAGGAGGTGTTGTGTTGTTTTTGCTACCTCATTGCATAGATAACATATTGTCCTTGTAACCTTCCAACTTCTTCTAGCCAGGTTATCTAAAATAAGTAATTTGTTATCCTAGGTGAGCCATGCGAACAGTTTGGTCTTTGTGGGGGGAATGGTAGTTTCCATAACCTTTTTGGATTGGGGGTCGCTAATCTCGATCGGTTATGAATCGATATAGTTATTTGATTGTGTATCAAGTAGTTGGTCCTAGTTGCCAAGCACATTCATCCTCTATTTCTTTTCTTGGTTATTGCCATCTTCTCTCGTAAGGTCTCTAATTTCACTACTTTCTTCCATGGTTAAAGGGCCTGTTTTAGTAGCTAAAGACCTTTGAGTTGCAAGTTCTCGGTCTTCCGTGAGTGAGATGTGTTGGTCCTTCATCAGGGAAGTATTGTGGGATAGAGTGAGGTGGGGGATTGACCTCTGATCCACTTGTCATTCCATAGATTGACCGAGTTTCCTTTCCTAGCGATAACTTTGATACCCATCTCAAAAGCCTTCTACTGTAGGGTATTTCCTTTCTAAAATTTGCCACTATTGCCAAAGACCCGTGGGTCGAGCGGCAAGGGTCCTCCGCTCCCAGGACGAGAACCACGGTTCGAATCCTGGGAGACGGAGTGAAAATAGGGTGGTGAGAGATAGTCACGGGCCAAGGGACGGGCCTCTTGCATAGGGGCTAAGGCCCGGTGGGCCGGGCCCTGTGATAGTCCTCTCTCCGCTCCATCCCACCTGGGTTTAAAATGGGGTTTATCCCCTTTATCCAAAAAAAAAAAAAAATTTGCCACTATTGAGGACCAATAGGTCATCCCTATATTATAGGGATATTATTTCTTCAATCTATTTGTTGTCTCATTATCTCCTCTTCTAAGATGAGTGTGTTCCCTCTCATGTTCTATTTTGTGTATCTAGCGATTTATCATTATTAACTCGTGATGAGGACTAATATGATCAATCTCCCTGCCTTAACAATACAAAGATGAAGCAAATGAACCATCAAATATTATGCATATAATTTACATTCATATGGGAGCAACAAATATTTTGAAGCTAATTATATTTGAATAATAAATAAATAAATCAGACAATTTATTAGTAAAAGATAAAATGTCAAAGTCGTCAAAATATAGTCAATTACAAATAAAAAATAGTTCTAGAAAAAAAATCATATTTTATTTGTGAGTGAAATTAAATAAAGTTTTATTTAATTATATGTTTAAAATAAATATAATATTTATTTATTTTTCTATTTTGATTTAATGTGGCTTATTAATCTAAACATTCCAAAAGACTTGGATGATTACTTGTAATTAGTGGCTACATCATTAATTTCACAAATCATGGAGAAACTTTGGATATCCATGAAAAGTGTTGTAAAGGCAACTCAGAGATATTTTTATATAACCTCCACATGAATTAACCTTTTTTTTTTGTTTTGTTATTTATTTCTGGATGTTTCCAAAGTGACAAGAAAAAGTGGAATCCTGGTAGGGAGAAAGGATTGGATGAAACGGTTACACCACGTCAAATTATGTCCTTTCCATTCAAAGACTGACACGTCATATTTTTTTTTAAAAAAAAACCACTCCACTTCATCGTTCCATTCACCCCTTGCTCATGTCGGACGGTGTCCACTCTCCTGTGCCTCTCGCCAGACGCAGACTGAGTTGATGCGTTAGCTTCACCCCCTTGTTGACTCTGTAGTCCTTGACGAGTAAAGCATCGTCGCTTACGCTTCGTCGGATCGCCGGCGGAGATGGTACCTCCTGAGTGGCACGCTCAATCGTACTCAGAAGCCAGAGTCGCGGACTCATCGGACGGTGACCGGGTGGTGAGAAAGATCGGGATCGAGGGAGGCAAGCTTGGGGGCGAGCTCGGCCACGGAGATGGTGAGAATGGCACCGCAACCGAGGGCTTGCTTCTCGATCTCGACGAGTCCTGCTCCATCCCTTCGAGCTTTGCCGTGATCCGGTTCGAAAGCTAAAGGCGTGTGAGACGACAACGGAACACTTCCATCAATGTGGACAACGAGCTCGTCGCGGTGATTTGAGAGAAGTCTTGAAGACCTGGTAGAGAGATGATGATGTGGCTGGAGATTATTTTTATATATTTTTTTATTTTATTAAAATAAAATGAAATATGAACACATGTCGCTCTCTTATTGGGATGGGATACAATCCTACGTGGTGTATCCGTTTCATCCAATCCTTTCTCTCCTGGTAGGATAACAATACCCACTTGGTATTAAATAATTTAGATATTTTGAAACTTAGATTATTAAAGTGGTCTATTGGTATTTTGGTCCTCACAAAAATTCTAAGGATCAAGAGGTCTTGAATTCAACTCGTAGATAAGAGCATATTTCAATGCCCCATTCTCATCTTTGCTCCACTGAAACTTGTGCACATTTTTTATTTCTTAGTGACTTGCGGCTCATATTACCACAAAAAAAATAAATAAATAAAACTTTAGATTAGTTCAATTTTGAGCCCATCTCCTTAATTTCATGACATCAATTCTTTTAACGCTCAAATTGTGGAAATATGAGAGAAGAGGATAAAGGATATATATATATATATATATATATATATATATATATATATATAATAGAAAAGATCAGAGGGAGGCTGACATCATGGAAATGAAAGCTACTATCATTAGGAGAGAGACTTACTCTGTTGAACTCGGTCCTATCCACCATACAGATTCACTGGATGGCGGCCTATAGACTTCCAGAGTAGGTGATCCAGAGAGTTGACCAAATAAGGAAAGATTTTCTCTAGATGGGGGGTGGACAAAGAATCCAGATCCTAGCACTTGGTTAACTGGGAAAGATTGTGTAGAAGGAAAGATAATGGGGGATAGGGAATCCTAAATCTTTGGACATTCAACGGAGCGTTGCTGGGAATGTGATATGGAAAACTTTTTTTGAAAAAATGAGAAAAGGAACTCATGACAAAAGTGAATGTTTCTTCGACTAACCTTGGGCGGTGACTTGCCGAGGAAGAGAAGGTCACAGAACTCACCGGTTCAGGAAGGAATGGATGATAGAAGAGACAAGTTTCTCTCTGTCAAATGGAACAAAATGGAACAAAAGAGAACAAAAGATAACAAAAGATAACAAAGAAAGAAGAAGATATGAAAAAGCTGGCCACGAAGTACAAAAAGTCAGTGAAAAGATGGTAAAAAGTGAAGAAGTACCAAGGGTAAAAGTTATGTTTGAACTTTTTTCTTTTGATTTGGCGGGAAAACAAAGCAGCAAAGTTGGGGGGCAAATGGGTATTAATGGCAATAATGACTGACGGAGTTATGCTTGAGGATTAAAAAGTAACTAAACCAAAAGGGAGTGATTGTCTGGGAAACTGTATTGTCAGAGGGACTGTCTGAGAAGTTTGAAAACTTCCAAGGACCTAAAAATAATTTTCTCTAAATTAGAACAAACCAATTTTTATCTTGGTAATATGCATGAAACTAATTTAAAAGTGAGGGTGACAGCATGTTTTACTTGAGACAATCAAGATTCCTTTTTCTTTACTCCAAAAAATCACATTATTGTAGTGTACCACAATATAATACGATTGGAATTTGGTGTCACAACCATTACATGGAGAATATATAAAAGAGTTTTCTTTATTTATAAATATGGTGAAAGGTACAAAAAACCGCTCATACTTTTCACGATTTTTCAATTAAGCATTTATAATGATCATTAGCTCAAAAAACACCTTATGGTGCTCGAAAAAGATGTAAATAGGCCCTTAAATGTAACACCGTTAACTTGTCGTTAGGGTTTAGGGCATATTACAACCTTTTGAGCACCTCAGGGTGATTTTTGAGCTATTGGGCAACAAAAATGAAAAATAAATTTAGTGAATTACCAAAAAAAAAAATCCAAATTTTTTTTTATAAAACTCGAAAAAATCGCTTAAATTCCAAAATAAATAAATAAAATAAAATCTTTAAAATCCCCCAAAAAATTAGAAAAAATTCTAAAAAATCCATAATTATGAAAAATACGAGGGTTTTTTTTGTATCTTTCGCCTATAAAGATGGACAAATCATTATTTTAATTTTAGTAGTACGTTATCTCTAGTTCTATATCTAATGTTAAACTTAATTTATGTTACACATCTATGTAAAATGAGTGAATGGATATACCACAAGAAGAAGAAAAAATATTCATAATTTTTTTTTTCTGGGATTAAGCGAAACATTAAAGGGAGCTATGAAGCCAAATCTTTTCAACAACTGATGGTGAGGTCTTTCAAGGATAGCAAAGTCATGACCAAAAACCAATTAAACTTAGCTGTAGAACCAGGCAGTCCACTGATGACTGTCTGATTTATACTTAATTGTCTTCTCCATCAACTATCGTGGAACACGTTCCAAACTTGATCAACAAATTAAAGTCGAAGCAATCCTACTATCAGGGGCGGAGCCACATGGTGGACAAGGGGGGCTTCTCATTAGAAAAATCATATATTATATTATAAAATATATTTTATTCTATTATGTAATATCTTTTTAAAATTTGAATTGCCCCCCTTCTTTTTTTTGAAAAAAGAATTGCCCCCCTTCTCAATCTATCTCTCTTAACTTAGATGTTAGGTGGCTTATCTTATCATTATTAAATTATAAAAAAGTTAATAAAATAATGAATAGAAAATAAAATTTAAAATAAAATAATATTTAATTAACTTCCTTTGTGACTCACCTTTTATTGTTCCATCTCTATTTCGCTTATACCTTCAGAACCTCGCTTCCTTCTTTTGTTTGGCGCCCCCAGCTCACGTCTCGATTCCCTGGGGGATTTTTTATTGCTCTCACAAATTTTTTGTTTTTTTTTTTTTACCTACGAAGCGATTTGACGAAATCCAAGGTTTGGTTTTTTTATCTTTTATTTTTTCAGTTGTTTTGTTTAATTACACCAATTATTATTTTTCTCTAATTTATTGTTTGATTTGATTTTTTTTCTTTTAAATTCAAAGGAGTTTTTTATTTGTATGAATTTAGTTTGGATATTATATTTGAATTGAACGAATTGGTGTAAAAAAAAGATTTAGATGATAACCCTTGTAATCTTGTATGTATTTAGTTTGGATATTCAATTGATATGCCATCTCTCTCATATTTGCCACCGATTAGGGTTTGAATTAGGGTTTTTTTTCATTATCTAGATTCTAGGGTTCTCATATTTTTCTTTGATCTTGCGTTGGATTGGGGTTAATTGAAAGTTAAGTACATGAATTTTTAGGAGAGATATTTCAATACAATGGACTTTATAATTTTGATATGATATTTAACTTATTTTATAATATAATTTTGATTATATTTAAACTTTGATTTATAAAATTTTATTTGCCCCTCTTTTGAAGAATTTCTGGCTCCGCCACTGCCTACTATCTAACAGCTACAAAGGCCCATTGATATCATGATTCCTTGTTAAATATTAGGGTAATAAATCTGTGAAAGACCCAGATTTGAATCCTCGCTTTTTTAGGTAGGAGCTAACCCCACAAGACCTACCTAGAAGTAAATCCATAGGTGTGCATGTCTCTGGATCGAATCCCAGCGACTACACATCAATGCCTCAAAGTGCTAGCCCACAGTAAACCACAAAGAAAATACCCACACTGGGGGTTCGAACCCATGAAGGGTGTCTGGCCATCATACCATCATACCACTACGCTACAAGAGCGTTGGTGAATCCTGTTTTTTTTAAGATGAGAATCAGGTGAATAGATCTCTGCCGAGCCTCTACGTTCCTACATTGCCGAACATGTATACGTCATTGACCTCCTTCAAGGGACAATATTTGTCATCTTAATCAAAAAGAAAAATCGAAGAACTCGTGGTTCTCATGCAATGGACCATCATTGTACATTTGTACGTACATGCATGGCCATCCCATGTTCAAATAAACGTTTGAAACACCAGTGAACTGAACTCGGACACTAGGCCTCTCTTTGGCAAACACCCTAATTGGGTGGTCGTCGAATAAGCCATTCAGATCAACCAACATGTTGTACATTAAGACTTTTTGTTTTTTTCCCCGACACTTTCATGTGTTCAACATCATGGAGGTTAAAGGTCGCAAAACCTCACATTAATATTGTAGGGTACCATAAGCTTCAGCTCTTTTATTTAATCTCTTTTAGGTTCACTCATTCTAGCATCTCTTTGTGATTTCAACTCTCTCTCTATATCTCTCTTATCATCACAGTTTGGCAAGCATGGGACGTCCACACGCTCTTCTCTTACCCCTTCCAGCACAAGGTCATGTCCTCCCTCTCATGGAGCTCGCACATCGCATGGTCTCCCATGGCTTCACCATCACCTTCATCAACACCCACTTCAACCATGCACGTCTCCTCTCTGCCATGCCAACATTAACCTATAATACCAATCCTTCAATAAACTTCATCTCAATCCCTGATGGCTTGCAACCCGGAGATGACCGCAATCACGTGGCAAACCTATGCAAAACCTTGATGACCATCATGCCCCTACATCTAGAAGAGATCATAATCAAGATGATGCACAAGCAACCAGAACAAGATAAGCCGACATGCCTCATCGCTGATCAGGCCATGGCGTGGGCTTTCAATGTTGCTAAGAAGAACGGCCTCCGTACCGCCGCCTTCTGGCCGGCCTCCGCAGCAACTTTCACCAGCATCAGGAACGTGCCCAAACTCATTCAAGATGGCATCATCCATGAACACGATGGTTGGTCCAACATCTTTGTTTAATCATACTATCCTCTATTATTCTACTTGATGTGAGATTATTATGATTATTATGACTATTATTGTTAATATCAGGATCGGCTAAAACACCGGGGGTAATTTTCCGACTAAGTCCCGAGATACCTCCCATGAATGTGAATCATCTTTTTTGGAACCGCCAATTGGACTCTGAATCAAATAAGGTGATCTTTCATTGTATTAACACTAACAAAGAGTCAATCAAGAATATTGTAGAGTTTGTTGTCTGCAACTCATTCTATGAAGCCGAAAAGCCGGAGTTTGATTACTTAAACACTTCAAAGATACTCCCTATAGGGCCATTGCTCTCCTGCCAGAGATTTGGGAAGCCTGCCGGACTTTTCTGGTCTGCGGACACAACCTGTAAGGCATGGCTAGATGAACAAGATGTTAATTCAGTAATTTATGTAGCTTTTGGAAGCTTGGCAACAGTAGATGAAAGACAATTTCAAGAGCTTGCTCTAGGATTAGAGCTCACAGGCAGGCCATTCTTATGGGTGGTGCGGCCAGACTTTACCGGAAAGGCTATCATCAACTTGTTGAAAGGCTTGGAAGATCGAATAGGTGGCCGGGGAATGGTGGTGCAGTGGTCTCCTCAGCAGGAGGTTCTTGCACACCCTGCAGTGTCTTGTTTCATGTCTCACTGTGGATGGAACTCAACCATGGAGGGTGTGAGTAATGGTGTGCCTTTTCTTTGTTGGCCTTGCTTTAGTGATCAACATCTCAATCAGACATACATCTGTGATGTTTGGAAGATTGGTTTAAAGATGAATCCTGATGAGAATAATATGATCACAAAGGAGCAAATCAAAGATAAGGTTGAGGAGTTGCTTGATGATGGAGAGATGAAGAACAGAGCTCTTGCAATGAAGGAAATTGCTATCAAGGGTATTGAGAAAGGAGGGTCTTCTTTTGAGAATTTTAACACCTTTATTAGTGCCATGCAAGTATGATATGTGCATTATACCTTGTCTTGGGGACAAGGTGGTGTGTACCCAATTTAGTCTTTCAAGTAGCGCACTCCCATTATGAAAGTAGGTGAAAAGTTTCAGTATATCATCCTTTATGAAATCAAACCATTGTTTTTTTTGGTAATAAAAGTCTATTTAGACTGCATTTATTCCCTGGTGTTTGTCAAAAAGTCAGTATTACATTGAGGTAGCATATTTTGAAGATAAACAGGCATCTCTTCAAGTTTCCTGAAAGTTTCTTCTTCTCCAGTTGTTTTTGCTCTTTTAGCCATTGTGTCTGTCAGGATGTTGATTGTTCTTGAGATATGCTTGATCTCCCAGCTCCCCAGCAGTGATGTTAAGGCCTTGATTCTTCTGGTGATGTCTCTAGTTCTCCAGTCCCTATCCTCTTCATTTTCAGTCAAAATTCTAGCTGCACTGATGTTGTCTGTAAGAATCTGAACCTCTTTTGCTCCATAATTCAGCAACTCCTCAAGACCCTTGAGAATTGATTTCATTTCTCCTTCAAAAACTCCACCCAGCACTACTGCTTTGTTCCCTCGCAATACGTAAAATGTACCTTCATTAGTCATAATATTGTATGCTATACCAGCTACCTTACCTGCTTCATCCCAGGCTGCATCCGTCCACAAAGTGCATTCATAATTTTTCCTTTCCATATTTCTCCTTTTTTTTTGTATTGCTTCTTCAATCTGGGGAAATCTGTGCACATATTCTTTGGCTGTTGTAATGCTCATTTCAGTGACTCTATCAACCTCCACTTTTTGTCCTTTAAATATAACATTGCATCTTGATTTCCAAATATACCATAGAGTGTATGCAATTATGCTTTCCTCCTCATCTGTATGGCCTTTTCCAGTCTTCTTTTTCCCTTTCATCCAGTAGCCAGATAATACTAAATTTTTCAGATCATATATGTTGGTAGATTGTCATGCGAAGCCATCAAGCCCTAGGGTCTTATCAAGATTTAGTTCTTTGTTGACCTGAATAATTTCACTCTCTTTGAATGGTTCCTCCAGGTGTCCCAGGTCTATAATCACCCACAATTTTTCTTCCTTACAATAATTGGTGAATCGAAATTTTGTTTATTCTGTTCTCCACGAGCTAGGGAATGCATCACTTCTCGAAAACATTGATGGATCGATTCCATAAGGAAATCCAAGTGGGATTTCATCTCAGCTGCGAATTCTGGATCTTTTGTAATTTTAAAATTTTAAAGGTTTTGGGGAAAGGTTATGCAGCATGCTAGATAAATTTTTAGAAAAAAATTAATGCTAATGTGGCATACAATGTGGCATCAGTAGCCCACATCAGCCATCACATCAACAAATATTGTCACACAATCAATGAAAGCCAATAAAAAATTACTTGTATTTTAGATTGACGTCACTCGGCCATTATGCCAGCAACATGGGTGAAAGTGAACAAAAAAAAAAACTCAATATATAAGGACTAAATTAAACATATTTATTATGCAAAGATTGAATTGAACATTAAGGTTAAAATACAAGAATGTAAAATGAATTTTACATTTTACCCCTATATCTGAATTGAATGCTCGTTGTATCAACAAATATGCTGAATGAATCAATTTTAATAAATTAGTTCTCTAATAGGTTGATCACTCATCATCATTTTTCTTGTGAAAACAATGAATACACCATCTTATTATTATTATTATTATTATTATTTGAATAAGGTGGATAAACCATATTTTATTTATCATTGTAGAACCATAATAAGTGTGACAATCAGTCCTTACATACAAGATAAAGCATTTAAGCAGTAGTGAGCCCGGGACTCATATATAGTAACTTACATTGCCTTCTACCACTTCTGCCGTTCTCCTTTATCCTAAGCCTAGTTGCCATCAGATCCCTTGGGGGCATTCATCAGCAAGAAGTGCAGGCTCTTCTTGACTAAGCTCTGTGCTTCCTGAAGCATCTGCTTCTTTGGCGCGTGGGTTGCATCAAACCAAGACAACATGAGTAAGCTAGTATCACTGATAAGTTGCGTAAAGCGCTTGGATTTGTTTTGGAAACATCGTCGGCTCCTTTCTCCCCACAAAGTCCAGATGACTGCCATAGTCACTAACTCCCAACCTTTTTCCAGGGTCTTGGTAGCCCAGAATGAAGCGGTTAAGAGGTCACCTACATTCTCAACCCGGGTAGCAGATGTGTGAATGCAAAACAAATTCTCGTAATATTTCCATGTTCTGCGAGCTAGGTGACTTTGGCAAAAGATATAGGTAATCATCTCATTTTCCGTCTCACATATGTAGCATATGATCCGTGTACCCCTCCACTGCCTTTTGTGGAGATTGAATAGGGTGAGCGTACGGCCTTCTCGTGCTAGCCATACTGTAAGACCCAAGGTTTTTATGAGTACTCCGGGTGTTCATTTTTCTTTTACTGGTTTTAATTATTTTAATAATGGAAGGAATTTCCTAAAGTTGATTAATTGGAGTTTAGTGTGGTTATTGAGGACTATTTTATAATTTCAGGAATGTTTATGGACTTAATGAAAATTTTACTTATCTCATAGGTTTTAAGTAAACAGGGACTTGTACGTGATTTCAAAAGAAACCTGGGCTTAAATAAATAAATTAATTAAAAAAAATCATGCATGTAGAGTGAACGAACGGTGGAGATTAAGAGAGGAATTGATGAGTGGATGAATAGAGGCCACGTGGGAGGATGTGGAACGTCCATCTATTTGATGGGTTGGATCCAAGTCAAATGTAGAGTTTATACATGTGACCTCACCGTACGGATGGATGTGTACCGCTCATCTTTAGATGTGGATTAAGTTCTAGGCATCCGAATAGATCAGAGCCTTACATCTACTCTCATTAGATGAGACCAATCCAGACCGTCCATCTAAATTTTGGGATAAGAGTGAGGCATAGGATTTAATCTGAGCCCTCATCTAAACTCATCACACAAGAGCAAACCCTAGCCGCCACTACTCAACACCATGAGCTCTTTAAAGGACATCATCCCCAAACCCTAATAGCCGCCGTTGCCATTGGGAAACAAGAAGAGAGGTGAGAGGAAAAAAGAAAAAAGAAAAACTTGAGAGACTAGATTTTTTGTTCAAAGGTGTGTTGAGCATGCTCTATGTCCATTGCTATTCCGACCTTTTTCACCGTTGGATCTTGTTGATTTTTGGTGAGATTGTTCGTGACCCTTCATTCTTCATTTTGAACGGTGAAGATTATTTTTGGTGGCCGGGAGAGTAGGTTTCTAGGGTGTGAAGCAGAACCTATCGCTGCTGGTTTCCTGCACCGACCATTTTCATCATCTGCTTCAATCAGATAATCATTCCTAGTCTGATCGAGCTGATTTTTGGTGAGCGCGGTGAAGACTTGTTCTGCTCCAATCTGAACGGTCGAGATCTGGTTTGTACGGTCAGTTTGTCTTCAGTGTCTGTCGACATCTATACTCGGTGAGTTTCTCTAAATTCCTGTATCTCAGCTGTGTGTATTGTTATCACATGGGGGGGATTGGAGGATTTTCTTTGGAAGGATATGGGTATGGTGTAGATGTGAGCTTTTGTGATTGATGTTATAAATTTATGTTGAATTGATAGCCATGATTTCATGTGCTTTTGATAGATTTGTTAAGGCTTGGAGGAATTAATTAGAAGTTGGAAATAGACTTGTTGGGGTTGTTGTGTAAGTAAAAGATTGAAGAATCAAAGTTGCATGTTATGTGTGGGCAATGGAATTGGTTTGAATGAGATTGTTATGCTTTGTGTTTGTAGGCTTGGTTCACTACCTTACAAGTGATGGGCTTAGGCTTGATTCATGTATGATTGAGAGTTGAAAAGTTGAGTTGAGTTCATTAGTGGGCCGAGCTTGTTACTTACTAATAGGTGTGTGAGCACTATTTGAGACCGAGTTTATTATTTCCAGGTGTTGACTTGGAGGATCGAAAGTCTGCCGGGGAGGGACGCGAGATTGTTGATGAGGTTGCTAGTGAGGTAAGTGTCTTTGCCTAGCTCCCACCCAGAGATGGGTTTCTTTGGCATTCTTATTACTTGGTGGTATATTCTTGATTGTTATCATGATAGTGCTTGTCGTTATGATATGGATATCTGTTGTTGATTCTCGGTATACATGTTTTGTTTGATGTTTTCCACATCTGTGATTGGTTGTTTGGACAAGTTGTCTTTTTGGATGCTCACTGAGCATGCCACCGTGGACCGAGACATTACTGTGAGACTCGTGGTGCTTGTGTTTAGGTTGGGTTGGTATCCGTTCAGATTGGGTAGGGCTACCCATGGAGCATAGCCACCTGTCGTCCGGCACTTGACCACTGAGGCGCACGGCACTTGTGCTGACCGTGGAGATATGATTGGATGAGTATAGGGGGCACCGTTTGATTGGCTTGTTGTGTTGACTATTTTTTATATGTATGTTTGACTATCTGTTGTTATCTGTTGTGGCATCATTGTGATTTTCTGTAGGGTACTTACTGAGCTTTCCTTTCGAAAGCTCATTCCATTTCTTTTCTCTCCCTTCCAGGTTAAGAGGGACAGATGACTCAGGATTTGGAGCTACGCGTGGGACTGGGACAGGTTGGAGAGGTTTGAGGACCTCAGGTTGTGTGTGAGAGTTTTAGGACCCATGTAGGGCCTGATTTTGTATAGTTTGTTATAGGGTGATTTGAACCCTTATGATTTTAAATTTCGCCGCATAACTTTGATATTGTTATATATATGACATTTTGATTATATTATGTTATCTTCTTCTATTACTTAGGCCTTGTATTCGAGTGGGACTCTTCTCTACTTGGGTACAGTCGATTTGTTGACGTGCCCAAAGTCCCGGAATCCGGGTCGGGGTGTTACACATACACATAACTTGATTTTGATTGAGTGGGCAAGGCCTTTTCCGGCTTCATCCATGGTTTCCATCCGGGTACCCTTATCAATTCGAAAATGGTATAGTGACTTGAGAATGAAAATTCCCATTGCAGTTAGCCGCCATGTCTTCTAGTCTTCCCTACTCCCTTGGAAGCTAGCTATTGAGGTGCTAAAGCAGTGAGAGGTACTCCTACTCTTCTCTTTGGGATAGCGGTCTTGATATCATGAGCAATTGCCCCCGTTGTATTTTTTTCCACACTTGGTAGATTGTTAAGGGTTTCCTCATTATGATCAATAGTTGCAAGGATATGAATCGTCCCTTAGAGTGTTCCTCAACCCACTTATCCAACCACATGTTTGAACCTCAATATTATTAAGGTTTCATATATTTATCATTAGAATTTCTTGTATTTATCTTTTATGTTTTTATTTCCTATTTTATCCTTATAGTGGTATTATATATACCCTAACTTATTATCAATAATATAAAGTCTTTTCCTACTATGGTATCAGAGCCAAGATTCAAAAACCCTTAAATTTTTTTTTATATATAAATTGTCATCTTAAAATATAATTACTAAAAACTTTAAAACAATATTACTCATTATATATTATAAATTTTCATCTTAAAACTCCACCACGTTAGCTTCTCCCGCAAGCAATCCTCCCTTATAAAACCCCCAAGCCCGATCCAATCCCAAAACACTCATATCTCATATCATCGTCTCCCCCAAATCTCGCAACCATGTCTGCCATGCCTTCGTCCGTCTCCGACGAGCCCTTCCTCACCCCCAGCCCCCGCTTCAGATGTTCCCCTCACCTACCCCTAAGATCCTGAGATGTACAAGAAGGCACAGGCCTCCTTCGGACAGTAGGGAGGTCGATCTCTCCTAAGACCTCTCAAGCATCGAACTCCCTCACCGACGACGAGCGCCACTTCATAACCCATGTCTTGGCTGTTGGTGCATCCCTCCTTCTTCATGATGGATCCTCTCTAGTTGATGCTACCAAATATAGACAAGTAGTTGGTGGTCTTCAACACTTACGCATGACTCGCCCCGACATTTCTTTTGCAGTCAAGCCGGACTTTCGGTTCATCGTTAGCCTCAGAATCATTGGGGGAAATTTGTTAAAGCGCTTACTCCGATATTTGAATGGCACCAAATCTCTTGGCATTAGAACCCAGGCGAATTCTCCTCTTGAACTTCACCCGGCTTTTAGATCTTTGATTGGGGAGTATCCGGATGATCGTACCTCCACGGTACATATGTCATGTTCTTGGGTGCCAATCCCATCTCCCTCGGTAGCCTACCAAGCAACGACCGCTGCTTTCAATCATCTAATCGAGGCGAGTATCATGCTATTGCTTCTGCTGCTGCCGAAATTCAATGGATCAAGACACTCCTTCATGAACTACATGTCCCTATTCCTTCAACATCCACTATTTACTAGGACAATCTTGGTGCCATGTATCTATGTGCTAATCCTGTGTTTCATTCTCGGATGAAACATCTTGTCATGACTATCACTTTGTCCGTGATCTTGTTCAGTCTTCTCTTCTTTGGGTTGTTCATGTATCTGCTGCTGATCAACTTGCGGATGCTCGGCGAAAAGCTCGCCTCGTCCTACTACTTAACACTTGTGACAAGATTGGTGTTGCTTCTCGTACACCATCTTGAGGGGGCCTATTAGGGTTTCATATATTTATCATTAGAATTTCTTGTATTTATTATATTTTTATTTCCTATTTTATCCTTGTATATATACCCCAATTTATTATCAATAATATAAAGTCTTTTCCTATTAAATATCATTAAGATACAAATTAACTAATATTTGGACATGGTTTCCATTCACTTCATAAAATATGGTTAGTGAATGGAACTACAAAGGGGAAAACCAATTCCAAACATAGCAGACACAACAAAACAAAGTATAAAACCAAAAAAATAACAAAAAAACAAAAAACAATAACAAAAGACGAAAACTAAGATAGTGTCATCGGAATTTGGTGTCACACCGTTGTAATAGAGAATATATAATTACACTGTTATACCATTATATTTTTTTTATTTTTTGATAAAGTGGATAAACCACAGTTTTATTTAATTAAGAGCTAAAGTTTCGATATATATTTTTCTTATTTATAAATATGAACAAACCACTTTTTATTTAATTTGATAATATCCATAAAACTTTAAAAGTGAGAATGAGAGCAGATTTACTTTAGTCAATCAAGATCCCTTCTTTATTTATAAATACAAACAAACCACTTTTTATTTTGATAATATCCATGAAATTTTAAACGTGAAGGTGACAGCAGATTTTACTTGAGTCCATCAAGATTCCTTTTTCTTTACTTCAAAAACTCACATTATTGTAGGGTGCCACAATATTAATGTCATTGGAATTTGGTGTCACAACCATGTACTAGAGAATATATAAATAAGTTTTATTTATTTATAAATATGAGCAAACCATTTATTTTTTATTCTAGCAGTACATTATCTCTAATTCTACATCTAATGTAAAACTTTATATAACACATTTATGTAAAATGAGTGAATAGATATACCACAAGAAGAAAGAAAAAAATCTCAAATTTTTTCTTCAAGTTTAAGCGAAGCATAAAGGGACATTACGGCCAGTTGACAGTTGATGGTGAGGTCTTTCAGGGATAGCAAAGTTTAACCAGAAACCAAAACTTAGCTGTAGAACCAGGCAGGATCAATTGATGACTCAAGCTAGTGAACCACCAACAGACATGTTGGTTGATCTGAATGGCTTATCGACGAGGTCGATAAGCCATTCAGATCAACCAACATGTCCTACATATTAACTCTTTTGTTTTTTTCCCGGACACTCAACATCATGGAGGTTAAAACTAAAAAGGTTGCAAAAGCTCACATTATTGTGGGGTACCTTAAGCTGCAGCTCTCTTATTTAAGCTCTTAAGGTTCTCTCATTCTAGTTAGCCATCTCTACCTCTCTCTCTGATCACCAGTTTGTCAAGCATGGGACGTCCACATGCTCTTCTCTTACCTTATCCAGCACAGGGTCATGTCCTCCCTCTCATGGCTTCACCATCACCTTCATCAACACCCACTTCAACCATGGACGTCTCCTCTCTGCCATGCCAACATTCTGCTCTAATACCAATCCTTCAATAAACTTCATCTCAATCCCTGATGGTTTGCAACCCGGAGATGACCGCAATCACGTTGTAAACCTATGCAAAGCCTTGATAACCATCATGGCTATCCATCTAGAAGAGCTCATAATCAAGATGCAGAAGCACAAGCAACCAGAACACGATAAGCCGACATGGCTCATCGCCGATGAAAGCATGGCGTGGGCTTTCAATGTTGCTAAGAAAACCGGCCTCCGTACCGTCGCCTTCTGGCCAGCCTCCGCAGCAACTTTCACCAGCATGAGGAACATACCCAAACTCATTCAAGATGGCATCATCCATGAACATGATGGTAGGTCCAACATGTTTGTTTAATCATACGTACTATCCTCTACTATCCTACTCGATGTGAAATTATTAAGATTATTATAATTATTATTGCTAATATCAGGATCGGCCAAAACGCCAGGCTTAATTTTCCAACTAAGTCCCGGGTTACCTACAATGAACGTCGATCATCTTTTATGGAACTGTCTCTTGGACTCCGAATCAATTAAGGAGCTCTTTCACTGTATTAACACTAACACCGAGTCGATCAAGAGTGCAGAGTTTGTTGTCTGCAACTCATTCTACAAAGCCGAAAAGCCGGTGTTTGATTACTTAAACTCTTCGAAGATACTCCCTATAGGGCCATTGCTCTCCGGCCAGAGATTCGGGAAGCCTGCCGGACTTTTCTGGTCTGCGGACACAACCTGTAAGGCATGGCTAGATGAACAAGATGTTAATTCGGTCATTTATGTAGCTTTTGGAAGCTGGGCAACAGTAGATGAAAGACAGTTTCAAGAGCTTGCTCTAGGATTAGAGCTCACAGGCAGGCCATTCTTATGGGTGGTGAGGCCAGACATTACCGGAAAGGCTATCATCGACTTGCTGAAAGGCTTGGAAGATCGAATAGGCGGCCGAGGAATGGTGGTGCAGTGGTCTCCTCAGCAGGAGGTTCTTGCACACCCTGCAGTGTCTTGTTTCATGTCTCACTGTGGATGGAACTCAACCATGGAGGGTGTGAGTAATGGTGTGCCTTTTCTTTGTTGGCCTTACTTTGCTGATCAACATCTCAATCAGACATACATTTGTGATGTTTGGAAGACTGGTTTGAAGATGATACCTGATGAAAATAATATGATCACAAAGGGGCAAATCAGAGATAAGGTTGAGGAGTTGGTTGGTGATGGAGAGATGAAGAAGAGAGCTCTTGAAATGAAGGAAATTGCTATCACGGGTATTGAGAAAGGAGGGTCTTCTTTTGAGAATTTTAACACCTTTATCAGTGCCATGCAAGTATGAGATTTAGCATTAATTATATCTAATTATGTCAATTGTTGAAGTTTTTTGTTTTTTTTTTGTTTGTTTGTTTGTTTTTTTTTTTTTTTTTTTGGTACAATATGTAGAGCTACTTCAGCTAAATTATAACATACTCTCCTTAAGTTTGTAATATAGGTTCTGCAGCCACATTGGAATGTCATTGTATTATAGCTGGAAAAGTCGCTACCAATTCTCTTGATGGACCAGGTTCCTTTTTTAAGCAGGTTTCTTACAACTATCTTCATATTATACCTTATTGATATCTGATAATTTTAACTTCAACATCTGCCACTAATCTAATTGAGATTTGTTTTTCTTCATTCCAAACAATATCGATCGCAAGCTTTAGCCACAGCACAAGAACACCTAGCCAGATCACTTATCAAATAATTTGTTGATGGCAATGTGGTTCTTAACCTTTTCTGACAATGTAACAATGACCGATGTTTGACAGTGTGTTTAAATAGTCCGGGTCACTTCTCATGTCATCTTGATATTTTGAACATCTGATTTGTGGTGAATTCTAGGATATCGTGGGCACTATTCCCACGGTATGCTACAGTGATTATACTGTGTAGGTCTTATAGTGTTTTGTGGATTCTAGTGTATGTGTTTTGGGTTCTGCATATCCAAAGAACAGAAGCTTAGAATCTAAAAATAAAAGCTTTGAACCCAAAATTATTATACCGTGGGTACAAAACCCACGGTACTGTAGAACGCACCGCTGATTTGTTGATCACTTCTCATGTCAAGTGGTGCTGTTTTTTTTTTTTTTTGAATAAGTGGTAAACCACAGTTTATTTATAATAGTTGATAAAAGAGTTGATTACAGAGAGCATTTCTTAATCAGGAAATTACAAAAGAAACATAGTTCATGTGAAGCTTTTCCCCTGATCAGAATGATCTTTGCGAGTCACCTCAGCTCCGTCCTTGATCAGCTAGGTCCTCTTCAAAGGGGTCCCTTCCCTCAGCCGCTTCGGGGTGGTAGCGTAGGAGAATTCGAGTGCGCTTCACGTGTTTGCTGCCGCCTCCAGTTTTGGCCGTTTTGCAAGTGGAGCTGCATCCAACCAAAAGAGAATGAGGAAGGAGATATCGCAAATAATTCTCAAAAAAACGCGTTGTTTTTCCTGGAAACATCGCCTATTCCTTTCACCCCAGATGCTCCATATGATTGCCATGGCGGTGAGTTCCCAACCTCCGCGTAGGGTATGGTCCACCCTAAGGGGGTAGGCCCTCGAATCCCAGAGGGCTTTTAACTCAGTGACCCCAGTTCTTATCCCAAACATGTTTCTGTAGTGGTTCCATATGTTTGCAGTGTAAGGACATGAGATAAGCAGATGCTCGACTGATTCGTCTTCGTTGTCACATAAGTAGCATATAGTGCGTTCTCCTCTCCAGTTTCTTTTTTGCAGATTGTCTAGTGTAAGGATTTGATTTTCCTTAGCTAGCCAGGCAAATAGTTTGATCTTGAGAGGGCACGGTAGTTTCCAGAACTTGGTCCCTAGGTCACTCCTGATTCCCCCATCAGCCCTGAAGAGATACAATGATTTAACAGTGAATGTCTTGTTAGTGGTGAGCGCCCATTCCTTAATATCCATTTGCATGTTATCTGGTAGATTAGAGGGAAGAGCTAGTGCAAGTTCAATGAGCTCTAGGCTTTCTGCTTCTCCGAATGCTAGTGGGCCTGGCTTGAGCAGTGGTAAACCCCTTTGTATTCTGCCTCTTGCTTGTTGGATGGTTAGATGCTTTTGGTTTGCTAGTTTATGTAAGCCGGGGAATGTGTTGCATAGTGATTGACCATTCCACCAGTGGTCCATCCAGAAATTTGTGGTGTGCCCCGTTCCAGGAGTGTACCTCATGTTTGCCAACATCGATGGGGCTTCTCGACATATTCCTTTCCAAAATGCTGAGGCCCTCCCTGGGGCTTGCTTGTGAGGATTGATGTATCCTCATCTTGAGTAGACATCCTGAAAGATCTTCTGGCAGATTCCGGCACCCTCAGTGAGGATCCTCCACCACCATTTTCCCAGAAGAGCACCATTGAAATGGCGAAGATTTAGGATTCCCCATCCGCCATTTTCCTTGGGTCTACACAGTCTGTCCCAATGTACGAGATGGTAACCTCGTTTTTCTTTGTCCACTCCATTCCATAAGAACTCTTTCCTTATTGAATCAATCTTCTTAATGACCCATTCGGGGAGGCGGTATGCCGACATCCAGTGAATCGGCATTGTAGAGACCACCGAGTTAAGTAGAGTGAGCCTTCCTCCCAACGATAGTAATTTACCTTTCCATGAGCCGAGCTTTCCCCTGATTCTTTCTATAAGTGTGTTCCAGTCCTCCTTTCTGGGTCGTCCTCCTGATAAAGGAACTCCCAAATATTTGATCGGGAAGTTTGCCGTCGTACAATTAAGTATTTGGGCGAGTTCATGGAAGGAATTGTCAGAGGGCTTGATTGGGATGAGAACACTTTTGGTGTAGTTAATACTTAGCCCTGAGAGCCCTTCAAATAAGTAGAAGACAAGCTTGAGCATGCGGGCGTCTGTCGTGCCTCCCGTACAAAAGACGAGGAGGTCATCAGCATATTGTAAAGTAGAGACTGTATTTTCCCTGTTAGCCCCAATCGGGATCCCTCTGTATATGTTAGCTTTGACCGCTTCTGATAACATCGTGGCCAAAACATCGGTTGCCAAAACGAAGAGCAAAGGGGATAGTGGGTCCCCTTGCCTCAATCCCCTCTTGCTCCTTACGTACCCTTTTGACTCCCCATTTATCAGAAAGCGTGCTTTGGAAGATGTCAGTAGGGTTTTAATCCATCGCACCCATCTGGACCCGAATCCTCTGGCCTGTAGGATCTCGAGGAGGAAGTCCCAGTCTACCGTATCAAATGCTTTTTCAAAGTCAATTTTCATAAGGACCCCATCATCATTTCCACTCCTTAGCTTGTGTATCAACTCTTCCGCTGCGATGATGTTGTCATGTATCATACGGCCTTGGATGAAAGCTGTTTGGGATTCGTCCACAAGATCGCCAAGGATACCTTTTAGACGATTTGCAAGGACTTTGGATATGATTTTCATCGAGCAATTGATCAGGCTGATCGGCCTATAATCCTTGATGCTTTCTGGGGCGTTATTTTTTGGGATTAGCAGGATGTGTGCCCAGTTGATACGCTCCAGATTTGCAGTGCCTTGGAAAAAGTCCTCTAAGAGTTTGAGCAGGTCTTCCTTGAGTGGTGCTGTTGACAATGTAACAGTGGCTGATCATCATTTAGTTGGTTTTGTTCATGGCATCTACAAAATTCTGAATGCAGATCCTAGAGTTACATGTACTTACAGATGGCATACATTTCATTTGAAATCAATTGATGAAGAAAAAGTAATTCCGGTGCATTTCAAGTTCAGGTCAGATATCGCTATCTGACTATAAATATTGGATACATAATGAAAACTCTTTACGTTATTCATCAAGAAAAATTACAAAATGCGTGATACAACTTCAAGAGGAGTAACCAACAATGACATCGATCCACTAACAATTACATTGTTCTGAAGTGATCACCATTAATCTACTAGGATTCCTACGAAACATGGTGATTATGAAACGACATAAACTGAAGTCTTTCTTCCATACTTTGCCTTCTCTGTCCCCATGGTCAGTTTTTATCTTAGGAACCTGTTTCTATTCCCTTATCTCTCCATTTTCCAAGTCATGCTTCAGTTTATCATGCTTTGAGGATTCATCCCAATGAGGACAGCTCTGAAAGTCTCAAGCTGTCTATCTTGCTTTGCAGCAACATTTGTGGGACTGTTTATCAAAGATCCTGAAATATAGTAGGAGGAGAAAAATATAAGCCATGGACATGATATATGTACATATAAACCAAAATTAAGAGTATTGACATTAGTTTGCAAACAATTCATGTTCAATTGTTCAGGAGTAGGAATCAACAAATCAACAATTTTAATGCAAACCAAAATGCTGACTCATATAAAACCTTAATCGATTGATAACACAAACAACTTCGTGTGAAAAAGTCAGTTCACTAAGCAAAAAAGTAATCAGATGTTGCAATTGTTCCAGAAACCACAAGAATCTGGGGTGGATGCCATACACCTTGAGCTTCTTAATTATCCCAGGATTAATTAGCACACCAAAGTGTACATTCATAAACAACTGAGCAATGCCACTGATGAGCACACTAAGATTAATGACAAACACGGAATAAGTCCATAAATACAGTTTTTAGGAACTATGAATTCCTAGCGAGTGATTATTTGATTACAAGAGCTCCACAAATGGCTATTCACTTCAGCACAAACAAGTTAGATTGCCTCTGAATGATTTAGCAGCAGATCAGTGAACAGATGCCTACAGTTAAAAAATCACAAGAAATGTTAAAGATTATTTGTATTATTGGTTAAATAATAAAGGAGGTCAAGATATGGTTCACTCATATTTTTTTCACAGCTGAGAAATTAACATGTAGCATAATTAATCGCCAATTTTCAATTTGTTCATAAAAAAATAGGCATAAGTCAGATGAAAAAGAGAAAAAAGCATAATCTCTTCTCTGAATTAATCTATGATTGTTGCCCAGCTGTTAGTGAGAAAAATAAAAAATTTGAAAGGAGGCAAAAAAATAGAAAAAAAAAAAAAAGAGGAAACCTTGTTGTATAAGGGCATCGTGAATAGTGAGTGATTTAGTCCCCATTTTTTAGAATAATCATATTATATTTTTTAGAATAATCATATTATATTTTTTATTAATTAATATTTTAACATATAAGTCCAAAAACTTTTCCCTATTTTACTTCTTTTAAATCTTCTTAATCTTTATAATTAATTGATTCACCTCATTGTCATCTAATTAACTATTTTAACCATCATCGTGACTTAATTACCCATTTTTACTTCATTAAATAATGATTAAAATTTTCTCTTAAAAAAAATTGAGGCGTTACAAAATAACATATAGTTATGGTTACAAAAAACGTGACTAAAAAAAGCCTCTATAGTCACATATAAAATAATCGTAACTATAGATTATTTTAATACTCACGCATAAACCTAAGCGTGACTATAATATAAAACATATAGTTACGGTTAAAATAAAATCCGTGACTAAAAAAACCTTTGTAGTCACATATAAAATAACTCTGACTATAGATTACTTTAATACTCACGCATAAACCTAAGCATGACTATAATATATAACCTATAGTCACGGTTAAAATAAAATCCGTGACTAAAAAAATCTCTGTAGTCACATATAAAATAACTGTGACTATAGATTACTTTAATATACTCACGCATAAACCTAAGCGTGACTATAATATATAACCTATATTCACGGTTAAAACAAAATCTGTGACTAAAAAAACTTCTGTAGTCACATATAAAATAACTGTGACTATAGATTACTTTAATACTCACGCATGAATCTAAGTATGACTATATATAAAGTTTTAGTCACACTTAAATTTCTGTGAGTAAAATTTCCGTGAGTAAATGTAACATTTCTTGTAGTGTGCTGAAAAATATTCTACTTAGCAACCGATCATTCAAGAATTTCAAGCCAATAATCTAATTTCACACCAATTAGCAACTGTTCACAAAGTAGGAGCTAATGGCAGCCAATACTAAACATATAGATAGAAACATTCACAAATTCTTTGCTCTCTAACATAATCTATCAAGAAGGTAAAGAATGAGAACAACATACCTTAAGTTCTTTTATGTTGATGATCGAGTGCTATTTAACTGAATTAACCACGAAATATGAATAGTGACAGTGAGTGAATAGTAAATAAATAGTAAATGAACAGTAAATAACACCAGAGATTTAAGGTGGTTCTGCCTTGAATTGGCCTACGTTCACAGGCGGCAGAGGAGGAATTTCACTATGACAAAAGCTGGAGATTACAAAATAGAGAGAGTAATCAAAACACCCTAAGACTCTCTATATCTCCCCCACAAGAAAGAAAAGAATTCTCTCTTAAGAATTCTCACTAATCTCACTCTCACAAATAACTAAGCACTTAAGCTCTATTGGGTGTACATTTGCAGAAGGAGAGGAGCTCCTTATATAGAGGATGAAGTGGGAGGGTTTCAAATATTCAGCTGCTTATGCAGCCCATGTGATGATAGTTGCAATTTTTGACAAGCTGTAATATTTGACTTCAAGGATTTGCAATTGCTGACTTTGTTTAGGTTACAATTGCTGGCTTTGTCTAATAAAGACAAAATATATCACAAATCTCCACCTTGACTTTCATTAGACAAATCGACAAGTGAAACTCCTTTGCTTCCTCAACCGCCAAGGGGCAACTCATATACTACGAACACTAATCAAGTCCAGGCAATATCTGAACTTGATAGCAGCAAGTGGCTTAGTCAACATGTCTGTCTGCAGTAGCAATCTTCTCGATTGAAACAATACCTTGGCTTACGATCTCTCTGATGAAATGATATATGACATTGATATGCTTGGTCCTCTCATGGTGTATTTGATCTTCGGATAGATCAATAGTTCCCTGGTTATCACAAAATACAACAGTAGATTTCTGTTGTAAACCCAGATCACCTACCAAACCTTTTGCCTGCATGACTTCCTTCATCACCTTCAGAAGAGCCATGTACTCAAATTTCGGCTTGATTGTAAAGCAATCAGTTCAGAATGTTGCTTTCCAACCGATAGCACAACCGTAAATAGTGAACACATAACCTGTAAGAGATCTCAACTTATCCAAGTCACTGCGATAGTCGTAATCAAAGATATCCAACAACACCAATAGTAGAGCTGGAACTGCCATCATATACCAAGCCAATATTAGAAGTGCCTCTTAGATACCGAAGTATCCATTTCACAGCTTGCCAATGTTCCTTGACGGGATCAGACATATATCTGCTACAACACTGACAGCTTGAGAAATATCAGGATGAGTACATACCATAGCATACATAATGCTCCAAACAGCGCTAGCATATGGAACATGTGTCATGTACTCCTTCTCATCCCGAGTTTGTGGTGAATGCTTCTTTGAAAGCTTAAAGTAGCGCAATGTTAACGTGGAGTGCGTTTCCACCGTAGCTTGCAGTAATCCTGCGTCCCAAGCTGTTCAAGTACTTTCTCAATGTACCTTTTACGAGATAGGAACAATTTTCCCCTTTCCGATCTCTGTGAATCTCCATGCCCAAAATTTTCTTTCTTTGCACTAAGTCTTTCATCTCAAATTCACCATTCAGTTGAGTCTTTAACCTGTTGATCTCAAACATGCTTTTAGAAGCAATAAGCATGTCATCAACATAGAGAAGCAAATAAATAAAAGAACCATCAGACAAACTTTCTGTAATATACACAACTGTCATATTGGCTTCTAGTAAAGCCATGTGTACCCATGAAAGTATCAAACCGCTTGTACCACTGTCTTGGAGATTGCTTCAAACCATATAATGATTTCTTCAGCAAACAAACGAGATCTTCCTTTCCAGCTTCAATAAAACCTTCAGGTTGACACATATAGATTTGTTCTTCAAGCTCACGTAGAAAAGCAGTCTTAACATCAAGCTGCTCAAGCTCCAAATCCTGCAGTGCTACCATGGCAAGTAATACACGTATAGAGCTATGTTTAACAACAGCCAACAGGAGAGAATACCTCATTGAAGTCTATGCCTTCTCTCTGACTATAGCCCTTGGCAACCAAACGTGTTTTGAACCTTGGTGCTTCAACCCCTTGAGTTCCATCCTTTTTCTTGAAGACCCATTTGCTACTAACAATCTTCTGACCTTTCGGCAGTTTTACCAGATCCCACCTATGGTTCTTGTGAAGAGACTCAATTTCTTCACCCATAGCAGCTAACCACTGAGTTGCTTCATCACTAGAGACAGCTTCACGATAACTGGTAGGTTCATCACCTTCAAGGTTATCTCCCACAGCCAAAGCATGAGTAGTAATATCAGAATAATGCTCTGCAAAATCTGCATATTTCTGTGGTCTTCTAATCTGTCTTCTTTCTCTCCCAAGATTACCAATCCGCATCGGTCAGTTGCTCCTCATAAGGCACATCTGAAACATCATCAGAAGAATCATGTACCTCTTCTGTTGACGGCTGTACTAAAATGCTATCATGCACTTGTCTTGAAGGCTCCACCTCGAGCTCCACCTGCTTCATAACATCGTGGTCTTTTGCTTCGTCAGACATACTCCTTTGGTCTATCAGAGCAGACTCATTGAACTTGACATCTCTGCTGATAATCAAACCAGGGGATGATGGATCTGTACACCACAACCTGTAACCTTTAACCCCTGATGCATATCCCACAAATATGCATTTCTGTGCCCTAGGCTCAAGTTTACCATCATTAACATGAGCATAAGCAGGGCAACCAAATACTTTTAGAAAAGTATAATCGCCAGGAGAACTGCACCATACCTCGAAAAGGAGTTTTACTATCAATAGTAGTTGACGGAGACCTATTAATCAAATAGTAAGCGATATTAATAGCTTCACCCAAAAAGGTTTTAGACAAACTCAATTGGACAACATGCAACGAGTGCTTTCCAAAAGAGTCCTCGTTTCATACGCTCAAGAACCCCATTTTGTTGTGGTGTATATCTCACGCGGTCACGGTGTCTCACTATACCTTCATTTTTGCGAATCAACAAATTCACCTTTGCAAAGATTCCATACCATTATCGGTTACGAGACGCTTGATCTTCCTCCCGCCTTCTTCTCAATAAGCCGCCTTCCAATCGCTTAAAGATGTCGAAAACTTCACTCTTTTGCTTCAGAAAGTACACACAAGTCATGTTAGAGTAGTCATCGATAAAAGTTAACATATATCGAGAACTACCCTTTGTGGAGACGGATCAGTGGCCCCAAACATCCGAATGGATGTAATCCAAAGTGCCCTTAGTCCCTGCACAAGTGATCAAGATCAACTCCGACTCTAGTGTGTTTGCCATACACACAATGTTCACGCCAGGTAAGTCAAGTTTGTTGGTTTTCGACCATTCAACAAACCTCGCTTGCTTAATATATTCATGCCTCGCTCACTCATGTGACCCAAGCCAATGTGCCATAAGCTTAGTAGAATCTGTATCGAGATTTGATTGAGGAAGTAGATGTCAGTAGTACACTGTGAATTGTCTTTGCCTTGAAGAATGTAGAGTGTGTTGACCAACTTTCCTTTGATCACCACCAAATAAGCACCTTTGCTAACTTTTAGGTATGTGCATCACCATCATATTTTGAAACCTATGCGGTCCAAAAGACTCAAAGAAACAAGATTCTTTCTCATATCAGGTACATACCTAACATTGTTGAAAGTTCTGATAATGCCATCATACATCTTGACACGGATGGAACCAACGCCAGAGATTGGACATGAGGTATTATTCCCCATTAAGACTGAACCACCTTCAGTTGCCTGAAAAGTGGTGAACCAATCTCTACGAAAACATATATGGTAAGGACAAGCAGTGTCAAGTATCCAAGAATCATCGAACTTGTAGTAGTAATGTATAATGCCATATCGCTAGCCTTCAAACTGCCCCTCAACAATGTTAGCATTCATACCGCGAAGGAGTTTTCTCCTTATCTTGTTTTGCTTTTACCCTTGATGCGATCTTTCACCATGTGCCCTTTCTTCTCAAGTAGAGAAACACGCTATACATGCCTTTGTTTCTAGATTTAGATCTAGATCTCTCTTTGTTGCTAGCCCCTCGCCTCCCCGAGGTCTACTTCTACAAGTAGGCCTTCAAAACCATGTTCACCCCCATTCTCCTCAAACCTTCTTTTCAATTCCTTGGAGTTAAGAGCACTTTTGACATTATCAATGGAGATAGTCTCTCTCCCATATAACATTGTGTCAACAAAATGCTCAAAAGAAGGGGTTAGTGAACATAACAAAATTAGGGCCTGATCCTCATCATCAATAGTACAGTCTATATTCTTGAGATCAATAATGATCCTATTGAACTCATTCAGATGGTCAGTAATTGATGTACCTTCTTTCATATGAAATGTGTAGAGTCGTTGCTTCATCAATAATCGATTTGTGAGAGATTTTGTCATAAAGAGTGACTCTAGACGGAGCCATAAGCCTGCCGCGGATGTTTCATCCACGACCTCTCTTAGAACCTCATCTGCCAAAGACAGCTGAATACAGCTGTGTGCCCGTTCCAAAATCTCCTCCTTCTCATCGTCTGACAGTCTTGCTGGCAGTGCATCTTTTCCTTGCAAGGCCTTTAATATGCCTTGTTGCATTAACAAAGCCCGCATCTCGACTCTCCATAGACTGAAGTCATTTCTGCCATTGAACTTCTCGATCTACTTCGTGTATAGACATTCTCATGAAATTCGCTAGATAACAAACAAACTCGCTCGATACCAATTTGTTGATGATCGGGTGTTATTTAACCGAATTAACCACGAAATATAAATAGTGCATGTTTGAAAGTGAATAGTAAATGAATAGTAAATGAACAAGAAATAACACCAGAGATTTAAGGCGTTCGGCCCTTAAATTCGCCTTACGTCCGGCCCAATCATGCCATAGAGGAGGAATTTCACTATGACAAAAGCTGGAGATTACAAAATAGAGAGAGTAATCAAAACACCCTAAGACTCTCTATATCTCCCCCACAAGAAAGAAAAGAATTCTCTCTTAAGAATTCTCACTAATCTCACTCTCACAAATAACTAAGCACTTAAGCTCTATTGGGTGTACTTTTGCAGAAGGAGAGGAGCTCCTTATATAGAGGATGAAGTGGGAGGGTTTCAAATATTCAGCTGCTTGTGCAGCCCATGTGATGATAGTTGCAATTTTTGACAAGCTGCAATATTTGACTTCAAGGATTTGCAATTGCTGACTTTGTTTAGGTTGCAATTGCTGACTTTGTCTAATAGAGACAAAATATCACATTTTACTTCAGGTCCTGGGTGTTGTATCCATCTTTTGCAATTGGGCTTTGGCTGCATCAAGTCGTTCTAACCATAAAGTTGTTCATCATAAAAATAATAAATCAGCAGTAGGAAAGACAACAAAGATTATGGTTAATAAAACAAACCTTCCCCAAATTCCCTAAAACTAAAATCTGCTCGATTAACTTCCTTCGTGGCTCAAAGAAGTTGTCATCGTAGCGATTTAAGATGATTTGAGGAAGTATTATGTATGTTAAGCCAGGAGATTTGGTTTGGTGGAGATAGTCCAGAAGACTCACTTTGTTCGGATAAAAAAAGTTGTCTTTATACTCTTTTGGAAGAAAAGCCTACTGTTTTTCTGATAAACATTCTATAGTAAACAAAAGAAGAAAAAAGAGAGAAAATTTAAGACACACAAGCTAAATCAACAATTCCCACAACACAACAAGAATCATGCAAGTCCGCCAACAACTTAACAAATAGTAATATGGAGGGAAAGGGGAAGTTAGAAGAGAGAGTTCACGCGGGATGGGCGAGGCTGTTAAGCTCGCTAATGTCGATCTCATGACTTCTAATCTGATGAGAAAACAGAGAAAAAGAATGTGAAAACATGAAATAAGCACCAAGAACTTTGAGTGAAGATTCACAAACCTTTTTTAAGGGAGCTACTTTAAAAATTAAAAAAAAAAATTATTAATACCAAAAACCTGCAGACAAGGGCTTCAATCCAACGAAATTCTTGGTCTTGCAACTGCAAAAAAATCAAAAGAAGAGATGAGCGGATTGGAGAGGTGTCGTGGGGGAGGAGATGGAGAGGTGGGGGTGGCGGCTCCGGAGAAGCGGATGAGGAGGTTGTAGAGGAAGTAGATGGAGAAGGGGAAGATGTGGGAGTAGTGGAGAGAGAGGGGCCGGAGAGGGAGAGAGAGAGAGGAGGGGCAATCGCGCGTGCGGCGACGGCGGGCGGGCGGCCGGGTTCGCCTACCGCTGCTCGCGCGAAGAAGACTAAGGCGCCAACCTGTATGCTTTTTCGCTTATTTATTTTTTAGTCATGTTATTCATCCCGACGTTGCTTTTGCGTCTCCGACACCGATGATTTCTTCTCGATCATTAACATCACGCATCCCGGTGATAAAATCAATAGTGTCGAAAAAACGTCAAGATGAATATCATTTCTCATTTTTTTTACCTAATAATATACAATCCGATAAGATTTTCAGAATTTTTTTCTCGAATCTAACCCTGTTAACTAGATTTTTAATCATGATAGCTGAATTTATTAATCTAATTAGCGGGATTGTGTCAACTGTATATTATTATTCTTTTTTTAAAAATAAATGTTATACCTCCCGAATTCGTGTCCCGAATTTTGTTCCCTAATCTATCTTTGTTAGCTAGATTATTAATCTCAGTAGCTGAATTTGATGTGTTGATGATTATGAAATAAAATCAACGGTTTTGGGAACCAATTCGAGCTCTTTTGTTAGGATGTATAGCACGATTCTATTTTTTATTTAGTGCTGACTCGGATGATGCCACTTAATTCATGTCCCTAATTCGTGTAAGGGTTGCGTAGGATATAGCATTATTCTTATTGAGTAACATGAGGGTTTAATTTTTTTTTTTAATTGAATTCTATCAATTCATTAACTCATAGCAAATAAACCTTCAAAATATTATACATCTAATTACATTTGTGTTGGAGCAACAAATATTTAGTAGCTAATATATTTTAATAATAAATAAATAAATAAGACAATTTATTAGTAAAAGATAAAAGGCTAAATTTCCAAAAAAAAGAAAAAAAAAATCCATATGGTCTCAAGACTCTCAACCATTTACAAAATAGGAAAAGTGCGTTTTATTTCTTATAAAAACTTATGGTTTTTTCAGTTAACAAAAAAAAAAAAAACAACACATTAACTCTTGTTAACGGCGTTAACCCCTTCTTAGTTAGCAAGGGCATTTTTGTCAAATTTTTTATTATGATCTCTCAAACAGACAAAGATTTGAAAGAAATCCAATTTATGGTAATTTTCATGCAAGTTTCATACAAAATTTAATGAAAATGCGCTTATCAACTAAGTAAGGGTCAACATAGTTAACATGAGTTAAGGGGTTTTCTTTTTTTTTTTTAACTAGATAAATCACAAGTTTTTATAAGAAAAAGATAAATCACTCTCCATGTTTTGTAAATCGGTGAAGCCACATAGATTTTTTTTTAAATTTACCCAAAATAACATGTCAAAGGAAGACGTCAAAATATAGCCAATTACAAATAATAATAATAATAATAGTTATGGAAAAAAATCATATGTTATTTGCAGGTGAAATAAAGTTTTATTTAATATATTTAAAATAAATATAATATTTTTTTTAACATCTTAGTTTAATGCAGCTTATGGATCTAAACATTCCAAAGACTTGGATGATTACTTGTAATTAGTTTTTTTTTGGTCGAAAAGAGCTACGTAGTAGCTATATATTAAGAAAAGTTAAAACATTACACCATCTTCATCACCCAGCCTTAAAACATTACACCATCATCATCAAACCAAATTTAAGAACAAAGACAAGTATTCAAAGAACAAGCTAAAACTAAAGAAAAACACGTAATCCGGATCAAGTAAACACTTTAAGCATCAGCAGAGTTAATGGATAAAGAGAGCTTCCCTCCAGCCTTCCCATTGCCCTTCTTCTTCTGAATCTTTTTCTTCTGAACCGCAGATAGCACTTGGACTCCCTTCCTATCTCGGGATCTTTTCTGCATAGATTTCTGGAGTTCCCAAAGTGATCGTTTGTCTGCAGAATCATCCAAAATCGGTTCCGCGTCCGAGTTATCTGAGTCACTCTGAGGTTCAGAGGGACGCTTGCCTGCTTCCAGGGCCTGCTCAACTCTCTGAACAAACAGCCGATGAGCATCAGATGAGCATTCTGCCCTATGAACCGAAGCCGACGTCAAGAGTAGGGGTGTTGATGCACATGACTTCAGTTTAGCCTTTCCTTTGATATCCACCTCCATCCTTGTAGATCCATTGCCACAATCCTGCACCTTGCTGCCAGATCCTCCGGTCTGTCCATTTTCACGGTATATGGCACCGGTGAACTGAGGACTGGGCACCACCTCATGGGCGACAATGCGTGTGTTGGAGGCTTCGCAGCGAGTCGACGCGTGATGCGACCCGCCCCTTCCCCCACGTCCACCACTGCCACTTATCACCCGTGATCGAGCCCCATCCGCCACGTGTTGGACATCCGCTGGCTGATAGCCGCATCCACGAGGGACATCACGACGCTACCGCTGTCAATCCAATCTCATGTCACGCCGTTGACGAAGACGGCCCCACCACGCGTGATGAATAGCAGGGTGCGTGACTTGTCGCCTTCTACGACGCCAGTTGAAGCACGCGGTTCTCACGCGTGAAACGGCAAGCCATCTCCACCGCCTGCCACGGCCGCGACTACGGCGGGGTGCCTGTGTCCATCTCCATCCCTGGTTATCAGTTGCTATCGTCTCCAAAATGGGCCCATGTTCATTAGGGGCATCATCTCTATTGAGTATAGATTCTGAAGCTCCCAGGCGCAACCGTGCCCAGAGTTCCGCCATCGCCACTCACCATCTTGGCCGACATGTGAGGTTGCACTGAAGAATCACGCCGGTTTGGGCATGAGGTGACTCCATGGCCTACCAATCCACAACTATAGCATAGAATCGGTGTTCTTTCATATAAAACGAACACAAAGATGCGTCTGCCATCATCTTCGAGCCAAAATCCTCGTTTCAGAGGGACAGACAAGTCGATTTCGAAGCAAGCTCGTGCGAATCTTGTGCGGGATAGAGAAGAGGTAGGCTCATCAAGCTTGACCAGCCGGCCAATGGACGCCGTGTGAGTCTCAAACGAGTCACCATCCCAATAGTCCACGGGGAAGTTGTGGAGTTGAACCCAGATCATCGCCTTCGTCAGATTCATGAAGGCGGGTTCGAAACCAGGCTGCCACGGAGCCAATTGCAGGATGATACCTTGCACAGACCGCCTCCTCGGTAACAGAGTTGTTCTTTAACTTCCTCCGCCTCACAAATAACGAAAGCAGGAAGCCGTTTGGCATATCGGAAATGTGGATGGTTCCAAACGATTGCCAAAGTCCCAACAGAAAGCGTACTTTGATGACTTCAAAAGGCGGGATTTACCAAGAGCTTGCCATACGTAGCGCTCGAATCTCGTGCGAAGCTTCGATGCCGGGCCATCGCCATCCACTCCTGACAAAGGTCCGTAACAAGGTTCTTGAGCTTCTCCAGCACCTCAGTGTCGATCGGTAGGGGAGAGGTTACCCGTCGATTGGCATCACCGGCGACCTTAGCCCAGGATGGGGTCGGTGGGGCCAGTGGGGCCAGTGGGCTGGCCATACAGGAAGGCACTCAACTTCAACTTGTAATTAGTTGGCAAGAGAAGATTCTCACATGCTACATCATTAATTTCACAAATCATGGAGAAACAAAGTTTGTGACTTCTGATACTACATGGAAGTGTTGTTAAAGCAACTTAGAGATACTTTTATATAACATCCACATCAATGAATTTTCAGCCATTTCCTTGGTAGGATAGCAATACCCACTTGGTCAAGATTGAAGCAAAGTTTGATACGAAGTATTGATTGCTATTAAATAATTTACATGTTTTGAAACTTAGATTATTTCAATTAATTTTCAGCCATTTCCTTAATTTTATGACATCAATTCCTTCAACGCTTAAATTGTGGTGGAAATATGAGAGAGGAAGATAAAAGAACATTTTAATATAATAAAAACCACAAACCTCCAAAACTCATCCCTTGCCCTTATCTTCATCTTCCTCTTCCCAACCTTTCTTCTCCTTGCCATCTTCATTCGACTCCACCATCTACAAGCTAACTCAAGTAAGTCCTTATACCTTTTTTTTCATTATTATTTTCATTCCTTTCTTCTTTTCTTTTCAAAAAAAAAAATTATGGGGACAAAGAGAAATAATGGAGAAGAAAGACATGCATATATATATACAAACACATGCATACATCTATATTTATGGAGAGAGGAAGATGAAAGTTAGAGAGTGAAAGATTTCAAGAAATTTTTCTTGCAGTTTTGCTATTTAATCTCTAGCTAGCCATTGCTTAATTAGGTTAAGTACCCATTGATGAAGTTCATAATCATGTGGGGAGAATTTATATCAACTAAAGATGGATATATAATTAGATGAATTAATGTCATGTACTTCCAACTTGAGAAATTTGGAGTTAGATTTCTAATAAATCCAAATCATTGAAACAATATCAAGCTGTATTGTGGAAATTTAATAAGTCCAAAGTTAATTACTCCATGTGGACCCAAAACAAGTGATTAGATACATATTCATGCATATAAAGTTTGTCTTATCTATGTGTTCAAACTAAAACAAACATATATATTAATTTTATTGTACATATCTTAATCAATTGAATTCTCATTATATTGACAAATATGTTGAATGAATCAATTTTAATAACTTAGTTCTCTAATATGTTAATCACTTCTCATCATTTTTTACCCCTCACTCTAAAAATAAGGCAATAATCTTTGCTAACCATTTTTTTTTGCTATGTGTTGGGTCTGGGAAAGGGTCGATCGGACCATTTAAGTCTATTGAACGTACGCAGTCTTATTTTGCTTTTTCAATAAGGATTGCTTTCACGACTAACCCGCTAACCTCAAGGTCTTATGACGGGCACCAAGGCTCCCCTTCTATGACTTTAATATCATTAAGGCACTAATTAACCAATATTTGGACATGGTTTCAATTCAGTTCATAAAATATGGTTAGTGAATGGAACTATAAAACAAAAGAAAACCAATTTCAAACATATATATAGAAGACACAACAAAACAAAGAATAAAAACAAAAAAAAAAAGGTAAAACAAAAATTAAGATAGTGTGATTGGGATTCGGTGCCACTTTAACTTACAATATATAAGTCTCACTTCTGAACCAAACACTGAAAGTGGGCCTAACACGGATTCCACTATTTCCATAAACCAAACATCAAAAATGGACCCAAATAACCAAAGATGTATGAAGGGGGTGATTGGATTAGTTTTTGAAAAAAAAAAAAACACTTTTTTTGAGTTTGTTAAAAGGACTTTTAAAAAAAGGATTTCTAAAAGTAAGAGTTAAACGCTTTTATCGTTTTTATGTTTGGGTATGTTAATCCAAAAGTACTTTTATAATAAAAATAAATAATAAAAATAGTAATAATGGCATTTTGGTAATTGATCTTTTTTAAAATAGATTTAAAAAGATTTCAGAAGGATGTTTTGGTAATTAACACTTTATAAAACAACTTTTTCTAAGACTAAACCACTCAAATTTTCCTAAAAAGACTTACGTGGCTTTTTTTAAATAAGGCTTCGCTTTTTTTTAAAGTTCTCATCCAAACACCTTAATTTTTTTTTTCCAGAAGCACTTTTTGACCCAAAAAAAAAAAAAAAAAAATCAATCTACACCCGCTGAAATCGGTGAGACAGACAAATTCCGGCCGTTTATTTATTTTCCCGAGCCACTTGCATGCATGTGATCAACATGATCGATGTTGGTCAAAAGGTTCCAAAATTCCTCATTCTTGCAGGGCAGCTTGAGGACCTTCAGCGCTCTGATTTTCTTTCTTAAGGTTCTCTCATGCATGCATTCCAGTGATCTCTCTGTTCTTTCAGATCTCTCTCCCTCTCTCTCTTGTTTGCCAAACATGGGTCGACGTCCACACGCTCTCCTCTTACCCTATCCAGCTCAAGGTCATGTCCTCCCTCTCATGGAGCTCGCTCACCGCATGGTCTCCCATGGCTTCACCATCACCTTCATCAACACCAGCTTCAACCATGCACGTCTCCTCTCTGCCATGCCAACATTAACCTGTAACAGTACCAATCTTTCAATAAACTTCATCTCAATCCCTGATGGCTTGGTAAACCCGGAGACGACCGCAATCACATTGCAAACCTTTGCAAAGCCTTGACGACCATCATGCCTCTACATCTAGAAGAGCTCATAATCAAGATGATGCACGAGCAACCAGAACACGATAAGCCGACATGCCTCATCGCCGATGAGAGCATGGCGTGGGCTTTCGATGTTGCTAAAAAGACCGGCCTCCGTACCGCCGCCTTCTGGCCGGCCTCCGCCACAACTTTCACCAACATGAGGAACATCCCCAAACTCATTCAAGATGGCATCATCCATGAACATGATGGTAGGACGTTCTACAAGTCTGTTTATTAATCATACCATCCTCTGCTATATATCCTACTCGATGTGAGACTAATATGACTATATATTATTGCTAATATCAGGATCGGCGAAAACGCCAGGGGTAATTTTCCGACTAAGTCACGGGATACCTCCGATGAACGTCGATCATCTCTCTTGGAACTGCTTCTTCAACCCTGAATCAAATAAGGTGATCTTTCACTATGTTTACAGTAACAGTGAGTCAATCAAGAACGCAGAGTTTGTCGTCGGCAACTCATTCTACGAAGCTGAAAAGCTAGTGTTTGATTACTTAAACTCTTCGAAGATACTCCCTATAGGACCATTGCTCTCTGGCCGGAGATTTGGGAAGCCTGCCGGGATTTTCTGGGCTGAGGACACAACCTGTAAGGCATGGCTAGATGAACAAGATGTTAATTCAGTCATTTATGTTGCTTTTGGAAGCTTGGCAATATTAGATGAAAGACAGTTTCAAGAGCTTGCTCTAGGCTTAGAGCTCACAGGCAGGCCATTTTTATGGGTGGTGCGGCCAGACATTACCGGAAAGGCTATCATCGATTTGCCGAAAGGCTTCAAAGATCGAATCGGTGACAGGGGAATGGTGGTGCAGTGGTCTCCTCAGCAGGAGGTTCTTGCACACCCTGCAGTGTCATGTTTCATGTCTCACTGTGGATGGAACTCAACCATGGAGGGTGTGAGCAATGGTGTGCCTTTTCTTTGTTGGCCTTACTTTGCTGATCAACATCTCAATCAGACATACATTTGTGATGTTTGGAAGACTGGTTTGAAGATGATCCCTGATGAGAATAATATGATCACAAAGGAGCAAATCAAAGATAAGGTTGAGGAGTTGCTTGATGATGGAGAGATGAAGAAGAGAGCTCTTGCAATGAAGGAAATTGCTATCAAGGGTATTGAGAAAGGAGGGTCTTCTTTTGAGAACTTTAACACCTTTGTTAGTGCCATTAAACAGGTTTGATTAGAAGGTTATTTATTTCTTAGTTGTGTTCATCATCATGGAAATTAATTAAAAGTGAATATTAAGTATATTTTTCCTTGTAACCACCTCAAACCATGAATGAAATACAAGTATAATAAATATATGGTACATGTAGATTACCAAACAAATACAAGGAGAAAAAATAATTAATCTTTGAAAAGAGAGCCTTACACATTAATTAAATTGGTTGAAATTTGTATATTTGATATTCTAGCATTGAAAAGAGATCCATATACATTAATTAAATTAAAGGACAAGTTGAAAGTTGATGAACCATGCTCATATGATGAAGAAAAATTAAGAACTTGTGATGTCATATAGAAGGGACAAAAGAGGAGCATATTAATATTAGTAGTAGAGGGTGCAAAATTAAATTGTTAATTTGATTGTGATAAATTGTTTATTAGATATTGTGGAAGTGTGATCTTGAAAAGCCACTTCAATGAATAAATTAATATTCTCGGTTTATCGTTATATGGTTATTTAATAAAAATATTTATTTTTAATATATATTTTATTAAAAGATATTAGATAATAAATGAAAAAAAAAGATCAGTTGATAAGATAGACAATGACAAGATGAACAAATTAATTAAGAACAAGGGAAACATTAGGACTTATTTAACATCTCTGATAATATAATAATTTTTTTATAGTACACTTAACCCTCAATTATATATAAATCAAATCAAAGATTACGCATCAATCAACCGATAAATTGCTCGGTCAAAATTATATCCAAAATCCTTGCAAAATAGGTACTACTAGGGGAACTAGTGGATGAATCCCAATCAACATTCATACAAGGCGTAATGATTCATGATAACATAATCGCAGCTTGAGGAACTCATCCATAAAATAAAGATGGGAAGCATCAAAGAGGCCCCGTCAAAATAGATCTAGAAAAGGCCTTTGACACGCTCATGGCTGGGAATACCTCCTTGACATACTTCACGCCAGAGGCTTCGAACCCAAATGGTTGACCTAGATCAAGTCTCTGCTTATATCCTCAAAGGCAAGGTTCCCCGTTAACGGCACGCCGACAGGATATATAAGAAGTAAGAGAGGATTGAGGAAGGGAGACCTGCTCTCCCCATTCCTCTTCGTAGTGGCCATGGGAAAGCGGTCCATGCCAACATATACCGGGGGATACCAATAGGAACAAACAGTCTCGACGCTACAGTATGCTGACGACCTACTAGTATTCTGTACAGACTGCCTGGTTGAAATACAAACCCTGAAACTATTTTTCTACCTCTTCGAGGGTTTCTCGGGACTAAAGATAAACTACTCTAAAAGTGTGATCATCCCGATTAAAATGATTGATCATCGCATTGAAGATTTTGCTCAAATCCTCAACTGTAAAATTGCACAGTTATTAGTCAGACACTTGGGAGTCCCGATATCCGCTGGCGTCACCAAGAAAAGAAGATTGGCATATACTAATAGAAAAGATCAGAGGGAGGCTGACATCATGGAAAGGAAAGCTACTATCATTAGGAGAGAGACTTACTCTGCTAAACTCGATCCTATCCACCATACCGATTCACTAGATGGCGGCCTATAGACTTCCAGAGTAGGTGATCCAGAGAGTTGACCAAATAAGGAAAGATTTTCTCTAGATGGGGGGGTGGACAAAGAATCCAGATCCTAGTACTTGGTTAACTGGGAAAGACTGTGTAGAAGGAAAGATAATAGGGGATAGGGAATCCTAAATCTTTGGACGTTCAACGGAGCTTTGCTGGGAATGTGATACGGAAAACTTTTTTCAAAAAAATGAGAAAAGGAACTCATGACAAAAGTGAATGTTTCTTCGACTAACCTTGGGCGGTGACTTGCCGAGGACGAGAAGGTCACAGAACTCACCGGTTCAGGAAAGAATGGATGATAGAAGAGACAAGTTTCTCTCTGTCAAATGGAAACAAAATGGAACAAAAGACAACAAAGGAAGAAGAAGATCTGAAAAAGCTGGGCACGAAGTACAAAAAGTCAGTGAAAAGATGGTAAAAAGTGAAGAAGTACCATGGGTAAAAGTTATGTTTGAACTTTTTTCTTTTGATTTGGTGGGAAAACAAAGCAGCAAAGTTGGGGGGCAAATGGGTATTAACGGCAATAATGACTGACGGAGTTATGCTTGAGGACTAAAAAGTAACTAAAGCAAAAGGGAGTGATTGTCTGGGAAACTGTTTTGTCAGAGGGACTGTTTGAGAAGTTTGAAAACTTCCAAAGACCTAAAAATAATTTTTCCTAAATAAGAACAAACCTATTTTTATCTTGGTAATATGCATGAAACTAATTTAAAAGTGAGGGTGCCAGCATGTTTTACTTGAGACAATCAAGATTCCTTTTTCTTTACTCCAAAAAATCACATTATTGTAGTGTACCACAATATAATACGATTGGAATTTGGTGTCACAACCATTACATGGAGAATATATAAAAGAGTTTTCTTTATATATAAATATGGTGAAAGGTACAAAAAACCGCTCATATTTTTCACGATTTTTCAATTAAGCATTTATAGTGATCATTAGCTCAAAAAAACACCTTATGGTGCTCGAAAAAGATGTAAATAGGCCCTTAAAAGTAAATAATCGCTAACTTGTCGTTAGGGGTTAGGGCATATTTACAGCCTTTTGAGCACCTCAGGGTGATTTTTGAGCTATTGAGCAACAAAAATGAAAAATAAATTTAGTGAATTACCAAAAAAAAATTAAAAATCCAATTTTTTTTTATAAAACTCTAGAAAATCGCTTAAATTCCAAAATAAATAAATAAAATAAAATCTTTAAAATCCCCCAAAAAATTAGAAAAAATTCTAAAAAATCCGTAATCCATGATTTTTGAAAAAAAAAAACTTTAAAAATCCCCCAAAAAAGAAAAAAAAACCCACACACCCCTTTAACTACAAGAAAATCGAAAAAAATTCCACAAAATCCACAAAAAAACTGTAAAATATCGGGAAAATTCACAAAAATTTAAAAATCTCAGATTTTGTCAAAAATTTCAAAAATTCATAAATTTCCCAAAAAAATCCCAAAAATATGAATAAATTAGTTAAAATGAAAAAACTGAAGTTTATATACAGATTTTGGGTTCTAATTTATTTATTTATATTTTGATATTTTGTGAATTTTTGGGATATTTGGGAAATTTATAGGAAATTTTCTCGATTTTTTTTGGCAAATTTTGAGATTTTTGGGATTTTTTGTGAAATTTTTGGATGTTCTACAAATTTTTCTACGTTTGTTTTAAATTTTTTAGGGGATTGTTGTTTTTTTGGGGATTTGCCGTACTTTGCAAAATTTTCAGATTTTTCTATTTTTTAAAAGAGTTTTGCTGGTTTTGTTTTGTTTTTTTTGGGAAATTGTTGATCCTCAACGTAAAGAATAAGAAATCCATGAAATCCATTGAAGAAGATGATGAACAAACAGCTTGATTGAAGTTTTAGAAAGGAAGCAATGAAAAGAGCATTTGATTAGAGATTGAAGTCTCTGTTACAAGCTGTATTTATAATCATACAAATAACTAATTGACTAACTGATTACTGATGTGGATAACTAACTAACTGATTACTGATGTGGACCAATAGTATTAAAAGCTTCTGCTGAGCTGGCAGTTAACTAATTGAATTAGCTTCATTGTCTTCTCAGCAAACAGGGGAAAGAGCAGGAAAAGTTGGCTCTGTTGCATTATCACCAACACCCCCCCTCAAGTTGGAGGGTGTGAAGAAACCTGAGACACTCCCAACTTGGAGATTTGAAGTTGATGTTGAGGTCCAGATAAACTCTTTGTAAAAACATCAGCTAGCTGCTCTTTTGAAGGCACATGTTGTATATCAATTAAGCCATTTTGTAATTGTTCCCTTACATAATGGCAATCAATTTCTATGTGTTTTGTTCTCTCATGGAAAACTGGATTCTTTGCTATGTAAACTGTAGCTTGATTGTCACATTTGAGTGGAATTGGAGTAATATTGGGTACTGTTAACTCATGAAGTAATCTTGTTAACCAAGCCAATTCAGCACATAATCTTCTCATTGATCTATATTCAGCTTCAGCAGATGAGAGAGCAATGGCATGTTGCTTTTTAGATTTCCAGGAGAGAGGACTGTTGCCAAATGAAATGTAAAAACCACTAACAGACAACCTTGTATTGGGACAAGATGCCCAATCAGAGTCACAGTAAGCAGAGAGTTTGTAATCCTGTGCTCCATTCATTAAAATCCCTTGTGTTGGATTAAATTTGATGTATCTGAGAGTGTGTTTGGCTGCCTCCATATAAAGATCTCTTGGTGAAGCCATGAATCGACTCAAGTATTGTATCGCAAAGGCAAGGTCCAATCTGGTGTGAGTCAAGTAGTTCAAGGTTCCAACTAAACGTCTGTAAGCTGCAGGATCATCAAGGGGTGAACCAAAGATTGAGATCCAATTTGATACCAAATTTGGAAGAGGACTTTGGAATGCTTTGAGATTGCCACAGTTAAATTCTGTAATCAAATTCTGGGCAAATTTCTGTTGAGTTAGAAGAACACCATCCTTCTTTCTTATGACTTCTATGCCTAGGAAATAATGTAAATCACCAAGATCTTTGATTTTGAATTGACTGTCAAGAAAGAGTTTCAGAGATTGAATTTCTTCTCTATCTGTTCCTGTGACTAATATGTCATCCACATATACTGCCAAAAATGTGACTAAATCTCCCATTCTCTTAGAAAACAAAGAGTAGTCATTCTTTGAACTTTGATAACCTCTAGATTTTAAAGCATCAGATAACTTTGAATACCACTGTCTTGAGGCTTGTTTGAGGCCATATAATGATTTCTGTAACTTGCACACATGGTTTGAATCTGTTGTATGTAGTCCTTGTGGAACTTTCATATAGATCTCCTCATGTAGGTCTCCATGTAAGAAAGCATTGTTTACATCAAGTTGAATTAATGGCCATTTCTTTTTAACTGCTACTGCTATCAAGCATCTTACAGTTGTAATTCTCACCAATGGGTGAGAAAGTTTCTATGTAATCTATGCCTTCCCTTTGTGTGAAGCCTCTCACAACTAGCCTTGCTTTGCACCTTTCAATTGATCCATCGCCTTTATGTTTGATCTTGTATACCCATTTACAACTAATGGGTTTCTTTCCTACTTGAGGGGAGCTTAACAATTTCCTGTGTATGATTTGCTTCTAAAGCATCAAACTCTTTTCTCATTGCCTCTTGCCATAATCGGGTTGAATTGTCGCTTCTTCATAAGATGAAGGTTCATGCATTTCAGAATACTTGTAAGCATTTTCTTGCCATTTGTGGACAATGTGTTGAAACAAACATGTTGTGGTTCGGTGAGGAAATTGATGAGAGTGTGGGAGCAACGCAGTAAAAGAAGAATCGATGTATCTAATTCCACATTATTACGTACATATTCTTGTAAATAAGTAGGTTTGGAATGTAGTCTTGTTGTTTTTCTAGGAACAAAAGATTGGTATATTGCTTTTCTCGTGAACATGAAGGATTTGAAGGAACATTGGACTTTGAGGCTAAGTTTGGTATAGAATCATGGATGTGTATGCGGTGTGTAGGCATAGGCAAAAGTGGAATTTTCTCAATAATTGGATTGATGAAAAGGAAAGACAGATTCATGAAATACCACATTTCTAGAACTATGAAGTTGATATGTTTGAAGATTAAGGACTAGATAAGCCTTTTGCCAAAAAGGGTAACCTAAGAAGACACGTGGTATAGCTCTAGACTCAAATTTATCTAAATGTTTATCTCGATGGTGAAACATAACATAAACAACCAAAAGTCCTTAGATGAGAGTAGTTTGGTTTATGACCAAACAAAAATCTCATATGGTGTCCTGTTGTTTAAGAGTTTGGAAGGAAATCTATTTATCAAATATGTGTCTGTTAATACACACTCTCCCCAATATTTAAAAGGTACGTTGGATTGAAATAAAAGAACTCTATATGTCTCTAACAATGGTTCGTGTTTCCTTTCTACAACACCATTTTGTTGTGGAGTGTGAGGGATTGTTGTTTGGTGAATTATACCTTTTCATTAAAGAATTGTTTGCCCTCTAAACTAGAACCTAACTCTAATGCATTGTCTGATCTAATGGTTTTAATTTTGGTGTCAAATTGGGTTTCTATCATTTGGATGAAGGCTTTTCAAAGATGGGAAGAGCATTACTTTTGGAGTTCAACAAATGTGTCCAAAGTTGTTCTACTATAATCATCTACTATTGTCAAGAAGTATTTGTGTCCTTGATGAGTGGGAGTGTGATATGGACCCCAAGTATCTATATGAATTAATTCAAAAATTGAAGTACTATGAATTTGACTATGAGAAAAAAAGATTTCTTATGTTGTCTAGCTTTTGGACAGATGCCACAAGGAATTAAAGAAGTAGTTTCATTATTGCACTCAACAAAAGACAAATGTTTGAGTTTGTACAATGACAAATGACCAAGTCTATTGTGCCAAGTAATTGCGTAAATTGCGTAAAAGAGAAGTAGAATTACAAGCTTTATGATTGGAAACAACATTGGACAATGAAGGAGAAAAGCATTCTTCAAATTCGTAGAAGGTGCAGTGAACCCTTCTCTTGCTTATGAGTATGAAGCGTGATATAATCCCTTGTGAAGTTTACTAATTACCGTGAGGCATCTTCAATCAAGAGCCCTCGTAATGTGCATGTAAATTAGAAGTAAAGATAATTCTGCATTGCTCTTTTTGAACAAGTTTACTGATTGAAATGAGGTTGTAACAAAAATTTGGTATCAATAAAACATTTTCTAATATAAGGTTGGAGGCTATTTGAACAGTTCCAAAATGGGAAACTGTCACTTTATATCCTGTTGGTAAGGTAACTTTGAAGGTTTTTATCATTGGAGATAGGTTTGTGAAAAGGTTGGAATCATGGCATATGTGATCACTGGCACCAGTATCTAGGATCCAGAGGTTATGTGGAGAAGATGATTGCTTACAATTACTACTGAAAGCAAAAGAATTATGAAGAGATTTACCAAAGAAAATTTGCGTAACCCAAATTAAGTGTGTTGATGATTCTCCTTCACTGCTTGGTTCAAGAATCAGAAGTAATTTGGCATACTTGAACATTTGTGAGTTCGTGTATATGTGTAACACCTGCAGTTGTCATTAGAATTCTTCATTTCACCATTTCACCCCTGGACTTGAAGCAAAGAATTTTCTTTTCATTGAAACCTTTAAAACCAGTTGGATATCCATGTAACTTGAAGCATTTTTCTTTTGTATGGCCTGGTTTCTTGCAGTAATTACACATCAAACTATATTTCTTCCCATCACCTCTGCCTCTTTGAAAGGAGTGACCTCCTCTTTGGGAATTGTAGATGTTTCCAACATTCATAGAAGCTTCCACTCAATTATAATCCGAGAGTTTGAACAAATTTCTCTCTCGCTTCCTCTTGGATCAATAGAGAATAGACTTGTGAAATGGATGGGAGTGGCTTCATCATCAATATATTGCCTCTTACAATGGTATACCGCTTCATTTAAAACCCATCAAGAATTGAATTAATTTACATTTCTTCTTCAAATTTCAAGAGAACCCGCATGGCGGATCCACAAGAACAAGGGGTAAAATTCTCTAGATTGCACTCTATCCCATAGTCTTTTGATCTTAGTGTAGTATCCTGCAATATTGCTTGCACCTTGGGAAATCTGAGATAATTCTTTCTGGATCTCATAGAGTTCAGTTCCATTGGATTGTCCATATCTTTCTTCAAGCTCTCTCCAAATTTCAGAAGCTGTGTCTGAATAAAGAACACTCTCTGATATCTCTTTGGTTAGAGAATTTAGAAGCCAAGAAATCACCATATTATTACAGCGAATCCATTGCTGTAATTCTGGTGAATTGCCATCAGGTCGCAGGCAAGATCCATCAACAAAACCTAGTTTATTCTTTGCAGATAAGGCTATGATCATTGCTCTTCTCCATGAACCAAAACCAGTCCCATCAAATGTTTGGGAAACAAGGATAGTTCCAGGATTATCAGAAGGATTCAAGAATAGAGGGTTAGAAGGATCATTTGCACTGAGATTCAACGCAGCAAAGCTTTCTTGATTGATCTCCATCAATGGAACAAGAGAGAACAACAGAAAAGCAATAGAAACTGCAAGAATTCAAAGAAATCAAATGATAGAACCTCGTAGATTCAACCCGAGAGCTCCTCGATACCATGTTGATCCTCAACGAAAAGAATAAGAAATCCATGAAATCCATTGAAGAAGATGATGAACAAAGCAAAATTTTGATTGAAGTTTTAGAAAGGAAACAATGAAAAGAGCATTTGATTAGATGATTGAATTCTCAGTTACAAGCCTTATTTATAATCATACAAATAACTAAGTGACTAACTGATTACTGATGTGGATAACTTACTAACTGATTACTGATGTGGACCAATAGTATTAAAAGCTTCTCACGAGCCGAAAGTAGCTAACAAATTGAATTAGCTTCATTGTCTTCTCAAAGAAATGGGAAAGAGTCGGAAAAGTCAAGCTCACTGCATTATCACCAACAGAAATATCTAAGTTTATTTTAAGTTCTTTTAATTTTATGCTACATCAAAGATATATATTTCTGAAATTTATTTTTCATTTTTTTGGGTCAATGGCTCAAAAATCACCCTGAGGTGTTCAAAATGGTGTAAATATGCCCTAAACCCTAACTGTAAGTTAACAGTGTTACTTTTAAGGGCCTATTTGCACTCTTTTCGAGCACCATAGGGTATTTTTTGAGCCAAGATTCACCATAAGGGCTTAATTGAGAAATTATGAAAAATATGAGGGTTTTTTTTGTATCTTTCCCCTATAAAGATGAACAAATCATTATTTTAATTTTAGTAGTACGTTATCTCTAGTTCTATGTCTAATGTTAAACTTAATTTATGTTACACATCTATGTAAAATGAGTGAATGGATAAAAGAAAAAAAAATATTCATAATTTTTTTTTTCTGGGATTAAGCGAAACATTAAAGGGAGATGAAGCCAAATCTTTTCAACAACTGGTGGTGAGGTCTTTCAAGGATAGCAAAGTCATGACCAAAAACCAATTAAACTTAGCTGTAGAACCAGGCAGTCCACTGATGACTCTCTGATTAATACTTAATTGTCTTCTCCATCAACTATCGTGGAACATGTTCCAAACTTGATCAACAAATTACAGTCGAAGCAATCCTACTAGCTAACAGCTACAAAGGCCCATTGATATCATGATTCCTGTTAAATATTAGGGTAATAAACCTGTGAAAGACCCAGGTTCGAATCCTGTTTTTTGTAAGATAAGAATCAGGTAAATAGATCTCTGCCGAGCCTTTACGTTCCTACATTGCCGAACATGTATACGTCCTTGACCTCCTTCAAGGGACAATATTTGTCATCTTAATCAAAAAGAAAAATCGAAGAACTCGTGGTTCTCATGCAATGGACCATCATTGTACATTTGTACGTACATGCATGGCCATCCCATGTTCAAATAAACATTTGAAACACCAGTGAACTGAACTCGGACATTAGGCCTCTCTTTGGCAAACACCCTAATTGGGTGGTCGTCGATAAGCCATTCAGATCAACCAACATGTTGTACATTAAAACTTTTTGTTTTTGTCCCCCGACACTTTCATGTGCTCAACATCATGGAGGTTAAAAGGTCGCAAAACCTCACATTAATATTGTAGGGTACCATAAGCTTCAGCTCTTTTATTTAATCTCTTCTAGGTTCACTCATTCTAGCATCTCTTTGTGCTTTCAACTCTCTCTCTATATCTCTCTCATCATCACAGTTTGGCAAGCATGGGACGTCCACACGCTCTTCTCTTACCCCTTCCAGCACAAGGTCATGTCCTCCCTCTCATGGAGCTCGCACATCGCATGGTCTCCCATGGCTTCACCATCACCTTCATCAACACCCACTTCAACCATGCACGTCTCCTCTCTGCCATGCCAACATTAACCTATAATACCAATCCTTCAATAAACTTCATCTCAATCCCTGATGGCTTGCAACCCGGAGATGACCGCAATCACGTTGTAAACCTATTCAAAGCCTTGACGACCATCATGCCTCTACATCTAGAAGAGCTCATAATGAAGATGATGCACAAGCAACCAGAACAAGATAAGCCGACATGCCTCATCGCCGATGAGGCCATGGCGTGGGCTTTCAATGTTGCTAAAAAGACCGGCCTCCGTACTGCCTCCTTCTGGCCGGCCTCCGCAGCAACATTCACCAGCATCAGGAACATACCCAAACTCATTCAAGATGGCATCATCCATGAACACGATGGTTGGTCCAACATGTTTGTTTAATCATACTATCTTCTACTATCATATTTGATGTGAGATTATTATGATTATTATAACTATTATTTCTAATATCAGGATCGGCTAAAACGCCGGGGGTAATTTTCCGACTAAGTCCCGAGATACCTCCCATGAACGTGAATCATCTTTTTTGGAACTGCCAATTGGACTCCGAATCAAATAAGGTGATCTTTCAATATTGTATCAACACTAACAACGAGTCGACGAAGTATGTAGAGTTTGTTGTCTGCAACTCATTCTACGAAGCCGAAAAGCCAGTGTTTCATTACTTAAACTCTTCGAAGATACTCCCTATAGGGCCATTGCTCTCCGGCCGGAGATTTGGGAAGCCTGCCGGGGTTTTCTGGGCTGAGGATACAACCTGTAAGGCATGGCTAGATAAACAAGATGTTAATTCAGTCATTTATGTTGCTTTTGGAAGCTTGGCAATATTAGATGAAAGACAGTTTCAAGAGCTTGCTCTAGGCTTAGAGCTCACAGGCAGGCCATTTTTATGGGTGGTGCGGCCAGACATTACCGGAAAGGCTATCGTCGATTTGCCAAAAGGCTTCAAATATCGAATCGGTGACCGGGGAATGGTGGTGCAGTGGTCTCCTCAGCAGGAGGTTCTTGCACACCCTGCAGGGTCTTGTTTCATGTCTCACTGTGGATGGAACTCAACAATGGAGGGTGTGAGCAATGGTGTGCCTTTTCTTTGTTGGCCTTAATTTGCTGATCAACATCTCAATCAGACCTACATTTGTGATGTTTGGAAGACTGGTTTGAAGATGATCCCTGATGAGAATAATATGATCACAAAGGAGCAAATCAGAGATAAGGTTGAAGAGTTGCTTGGTGATGGAGAGATGAAGAAGAGAGCTCTTGTAATGAAGGAAACGGCTATCAAGGGTGTTGACAAAGGAGGGTTTTCTTTTGAGAACTTTAACACCTTTGTCAGTACCATGCAAGTATGAGATGTAGCATTATATCTAATTACGTCAAAAGAATAAGATTTGTTTGTTTGTTTGTTTGTTTGTTTTTTTGAATAAGTGGATAAACCACATTTTATTTACTTATAATAGTAGGGTACGTTACATTGCTTTGTTAGAACGGAAATGAAGAAATACAAAGTATAAAATAGACCCATCCGTCTGATAGCAGTCCATGCCTTCCTCCTAGCTAAGCTTTGGACCTGTGCCTCCTCGGAGGAATCTCTGCTCTCATTAGCCCTTTGTGGTGTGGCGGATGTGAATTCCAAGCTACGTTTCACCGCGCTCGCTGGACGCCTCCAAATTTCAATCAAGCTTCGGAAAGTCGTGATCAAACCAAGAGATTACGAGTAGCGAAATATCACGGATAGTTCTTAAGAAAACACGCTTGTTTATCCTAAACACCGCTCATTTCTCTCCCTCAAATACTCCGCGATAGCCATAACCCAAGAATGTCCCAGCCTTCACGTAGTGTATTGTTCACCCCGAGGAGGTACTCCGGGTTCCCCACAGCGCCTGAAGCTCCTCCCATCTTCTTCTTATGCCAAACAAAGTCCTGAAGTGGCTCCAGATTTGCGGCACATATGCGCCAAAAAGAATAAGGTATGTTGAGGTTGTTGAATATTTGTGACAACCACAATATATGTAAGGGTTTAAGTTTTCTCCTTATGAACCAAATATCACGAGGAGTTTTTTTTTTCTTAATCGAATTCTATATATTAATTTATTAACTTTTTTTTTATAAAAATGGATAAAACTCATTCATTTATTTATTTTAGCAAAAAAGTATTACATCACATTGCATCTTCATAGTTGTGGTTACATTACGGTCTCTAGCTCCCCTATTGATATAGGTCCTAATCTGCCAACTCAATCCCTTATGTTGCTCCCTGGAGTGTTGTTGTCTTTGAAGTCATCAACTTCATCCTCAGTCGGTGACTCTTCTTTGGTGAATGCAAGAATCCTCTTGAAGATGGATTCCATCGACACCAACGTTCTATGGTTTCTTAGAGGCATGCGCTGCATCAAACAAAGACAACATTAGAAAGTTGGTCCATCTGATTATTTTGGTAAAAACACGTTGTTTTTCGTTGAAACATCTTTGGTTTATTTCCAACCAGTTGCACTAGGTGATTGTCATCACCTCAAGGTTCCACCCTAGTTTTGGTTCTTTTTGAATCTTTTCCCTCGTGATGCTTGTCTCCCCGTAGATCTTGAATCTCTTAGTGGTGGCTCTAAAACCAATCTTAGGAAATAGATTTCCCATATTTTTCGTGTTTCACGCATTCTAATCAGGAGGTGTTGTGTTGTTTCGCTGCCTCATTGCATAGATAACATATTGCCCTTGTACCCTTCCAACGCCTTCTAGCCAGGTTATCTAGGCTAAGTAATTTGTTATCCCAAGTGAGCTATGAGAACAATTTGGTCTTTGTGGGGAATGGTAGCTTCTAGAACATTTTTTGGATTGGTGGCAGCTAGACTTGTCCATGGGCCGGTAATTCTACTAAGTTCAAAAGCCCGCCTGAAAAATGGGCGGGTTTGGACAAAAAAATTAGGCCCGTTTAATAAATGGGCCGGGCTTTTGGGCATGATGGTTTAGGCCCAGGCCCAGGCCCGGCCCGGCCCGAATTATATATAAAGAAAATAAATAAATTTATTATATATAATAAAGTTGAAAAATTTATTTGCATGCCTTAATTTAAAGATGTAAAATGCTAGTATTGTTTAGTTTTTCTTTCAAAACTCACTTAGATTTAATTTACATTAAATTGATTTTATTAAAAAATGTAAACTCTATTTTTTTTAATAAATTTTTATTTTAATTTTTAATTTAAAAAATTAAATATGGGCGGACCTGGGCGGGCCTTGGTCAGGTGTTTGCAAATATGGGCTGGCCTTGGACAAAAAAATATAGGCCCGTGGGCCTATATTAAAGATCTCGGCTCGGCAGGGCCCGGCCCGGCCCGGCCCGACCCATGGACAGGTCTAGTGGCCGCTGACCTTGATCGGTTATGAATCGATAGAGGGATTTGACTGTGTATCTAGTAGTTGGTCCTAGTTGTCAAGCACGCTCATCCTCTATTTCTTCATCAATTGCTGCCATCTTCTCTGTAAGGTCTCTAATTTCAATGCTTTCTTCCCTGATTAAAGGGCCCTGTTTTAGTAGCAAGACACCTTTGATCTATAGGTTCCTAGCCTTCCGGGGTGAGATATGTGGGTCCTTAATCAGGGGTGGTATTGTGAAATAGAGTGAGATGGGGGCTTGACCTCCAATCCACTTGTCATTCTAGAGGTTGACTGAGTCATGGTTCCTAGCAATGACTTTGACACCCATCTTAAAAGCCTTCTACTATAGAATGATTCCTTTCTTAAAAGTAGGAAGCTTGTACCCTTGGTTTTTTGTGGGGGTTAAGATATGAATTTCTAAAATAGTTGTGTTGGATGATTTTGTGGCATATCCCAATCTGATGCAGGAGGATTTGAGCCAGACTGTGTGGTTCGGTGTTTTGGTTATAACTTGGGCTATGGGTGTCAGAATCACATGTTTAACCCCAATCCAGGCTCGTTTAGTGCATGATGTGGCCATCAATCTTAGGCCCAATGGACGTTGTTTTTGGTGCCAAAATCAACTTCTCTCCCTCTCCCTCAAATCTTCATTCTTAAGTTTTTTTTTTATTTTTGGTAATAATTTGTCTACCTATTTAAGGCATGATTCGATTTTGATTTGCTCTAGGATTTTGGATGCTTGTTTAGTTTGATTTGAATTTTCAATTTGAATAATTTCAAATTTTTGCCAATTTTGACAAAAATTACTTTGAGGCTATTTGGTCAGGCTTGTGGACTAACTTTGGTTTTTGGTCTTTGATTAATGAAATTATTTTGAATTTCAGAGATAGTTCTCTGTTTTTTTTTTTTTTGTTCTTCGTTTGTTCTTCCTTACAATCCTTGGTTTCGGCTAGCCCACGGGATAATTACTACCCCCCCGGCATCACAATCTCTCCCTTAATTAAGCTGCATCACCATTTTGCTAACATGGCTATGTTAAAATAGTGTACATAGGTCAATGATCCCCCAAACCTAATGCTCCTTGGGTCTACGAAGTCATTTCTAGCATACCAAATGGTATGCTTTGCCTCTTAGCTCTCGCTTTCTCCATACGAAGTCTCGTTATAGGGCATTAATGCAGTTGATGGCCCATTTCGATATTTTGTATATGACCAACCAATAGTTAGGGATTGTGGATAGAACTGAGTTAATCAGGTCTATTCGTCGCTCATAGAGAATAGCTTAGCTTGCCAAGTCCCGATCCTTTTTTTAACTCTTTCAATGAGTAAGAGTCAATCCTCCTTTCTTGGTTATTCCCCGAATAACGGAATCCCCAGGTACTTGACAAGGAGTCTTTCTGTCTTATAGTTGAGTATACCTACCATTATTTCAGGTGGGTGTAACACCCTTTCCCAACACAGGAACGGATGTCACACCAGCTGGGCCGGGAGTGCACCCAGCCCATAAGCTGTCTATTTTACAACCTGATAACAATACTCATTACATTAATACTCATAAATGATAAATAAAATAGTTAAAATATTCTACAAGGTTTACAATTATTGCGGAAGTGTTCTAAGATTCTAAACATCAATTACAACTGATTCTATCCTCCTTTGCTATGTCAGAGCCATCTATCTGAACACTCAATCTCGTACACCTGCACATTTCACTTGAGTGAGAATCACTATACAAGGAATATACATAAGTAATATCGGATATATAAGAATATCAAATAATGCTAATCATATGCATTATCTTCAAATCACTTTAACATGCCAAGCATTTCATCAAAACCAAAATAGAACACAAATGCAATCTCAATCATTGCTTAGCATATCATGATCATTATAAAGGTCTTCATAAGTCGACCACGCATGCACCCCTAACTCAATGCCTCGAATGATACTGCATAAATCCTCGGGTGGATCTGTACTCTCCCCCGTAACACCGCAAGATCCCTCGCCCAAATGATCTTCCTGGTATAAACCGGCTTATCTTGCATAAGGTGCATGTTGGCCGACATTTCTAACATCCCTTTTTCTCTTGTTCCTGTTCTCATATTTCTATCATCTCTTTTCCTTGTTCCTAATATTTCTATCATCTCTTTTCCTTGTTCCTAATCTCCTTCTTTATTTCCTCTCTTCACATATATTTTCATTCACAATACATGAATAAAGCAATCATGACGCTAGTAATATGATCATAATATCAAACCAGCGACATTGCACAAACTTCGATATAAAACTCATAAATCGTATAAACAAAACCGACGATCAAATCCAACCATAAAACCCATTCAAGTATAGTGAAATCACTCACCTGAGGTCCTTAGCAAGTCTGGGTTTGACTCGGTCATGCTGAAGCTCCCGCGGGACCTTTACCTTTCCTAGAACAGAAATACGAAATCTATAATTACGAAATCCGTATTTCACATAACTTAGTTCTATAGCTTTAGAATACGAAGATCTAAGACTACGAAAGTTGTATCCTCAGCTTAAACTCCTATTTAAGCTCGAAGGGGCATATTAAAGTCATTAATTTCATGAGCTCATGCTTCCTCTCTCAACGAGCATTTCATGATTTCATAACTCCTAGAATCCCCTAAGTACGACTCTTACTTAACATCTAATATGGGTTTCTATAAATACTAAGATCACCTTTCATAGTTTTAGTTCTATCGTTAAGAATACGATAAAATAAATATGGAAGTTTAAGAATAAGGAATCCGTATTCTTATCTTATACTCTAATTAGACTCGTTACAGTACGATGATTTCCATCGAGTTAAATCAAGTTTAACTACTTAAGATTTTCCACGAAAATTCGGCAGCACCTCCTCTATTTAGGAGGGCCCCGAAATCATACAATCAATCATCATACTTAATGCCAAACTGTCCACACATACAGTTAATTTAACTCAAACATACAGCATGTATTCTTGGCCTCTAACTCATTCATGCAATACACCATGAAATTCAACAAGGTTCATGTCTCCTTAACCTAGAATTGAAGATCACTTCAAGCTCGTCGCCTTCGATCCTCGTCGAGGTACCTATATAGCAACCCCATTCATGCATTTAGCAACTAACCTCTACTAATAGTCCAAATCCTCCAATTAAAACTCTTCTTGTCAACCCCATCCAAATTCTCAATCGAATCGTGCCATGGAGAGAGTCATTTACAGAGAAACAGCCGAGGAGGAAGCTCATGAAGCGACATAAGCGCAGGCCGGCCACCGGGTGTCCAACAAATGCCTTGTAGAGGAGGGCGGAGCACCCCGCTCACAAGACAAAGCGCTGGGCGCACTGCCGGGCGAGGCCACGGGCGCAAGGCGTGCGTGCGGTGAGAGAGAGAGAAACGGAGATGGAGAAGGTGGCTAGGGCACGATCAATAGCATCCCTTTTGAGTTTGATTTCATCCCTTAAGTTCTAAGCTTCTCATCTATATATATTATTTTAGTGATTTTTATTCAAAACATTAAACTATTTAATTCCTTTAGAATTATGTCACATGGTCATCAACTTAAAATAAATTACATATTTATTTAATTTATCTCCCCACTATAAATAAAATTAAATATAATAATACTCTCTCCAAAACTCATAACTACTTAAAAGTTAATTCCTTAACCTTAGTTATTTAATCATATTGAAATTCCCATTTTTAATAACAATAGCTCATATTATTTAGTTCCATTACCTTACTTTTCCTATTTTTAAACCCTGCATTATTTTAACTTGTCATTATATTATTTGTCACATGCCAACCATTTGTCTCCATTCATTCTCATTATTGACACACTTTACTAACTTGGTTACCCATTCAAATGGTTGGGTTGGGCTTGGCCCAATGAGACGGAAATATGGACCCATTTAATTTACTTTCCATGTCATTTGTATTATTTAAATACTTAAATCTTTATTTACATTTTAAATCACCCCGATTTATTCTTTGAGAATTAACTAATAATTATTAAAAAAAAACAGGGGCGTTACAGTGGGTGTGTCTTTGCCCTTATTGGAATGAGTGAGCTTTTGTGGTAGAATTCAGAGCTCGGATATCCCTTCATAGAGATAGAAAATAAGTTTCAATGTCCTCAAGGGTTCCAATCACTTTCAGAGTCATGAGGACCAAAGAGGTCATCTTCATATGTAGGGATATTATTTCTTCAGACTATGGTCCTCCACCGCATTGGATCCCTTTGAAGATATTTTCCCAATTTGCTGAGGTGAGTATTATTGCATTAAAGACATCAACTACAATGACATAGGGTAGGGGGGATAGAGGGTTCCCTCACCTTAGTACTCTCCGATGCCTCACATATCCTTTCAGTCTACCATTAATGAGGATTTTTCACTTGAATGAAGTGAGTATACTCTTGATCCATACAATCCACTTAGGATCAAATCCTCTTGCTACCAGTAGCTCCAACACAAAATCCGCCAAATAACCATGTTGAAGGCTTCTCTCAAAGTTCACTTTTAAGGAGTGTCCCATCTTGGTGGTCAATTTTTTTATATGAATTAGCTCTTTTGTTACTACTATATTATCTTGAATACATCGCCACTTGATGAAAGCCGCCAGAATCATCGATAAGCTTATGGATTAATGCATATAGCCTATTTGCCAAAGACTTTTGTTATAATCTTTATATAGCAATTTATGAGGCTTATTGGCCAATAGTCTTTGATTTCGACCGATGTTTCGCCTTGGGGACGAGGTGGTGCTGCACTCCAATTTAGTCTTTCAAGTTGTACACTTCCATTTTGAAAGTCGGTGAGAAATTTCAGTATGTCATCCTTTATGAAATCCCACCTTGTTGGTAGATTGTCATAGGAAAATCATCAAGCCCTAGGGCCTTATCAAGATTTAATTCTTTGATGGCCTGTATGATTTCATTCTCTTTGAATGGTTCCTACAAGTGTCCTGTGTCTATAACACCCACAATTTTTCTTCCTTGCAATAATTGGTGAATCGAAAATTTGTTTATTCTCGTTTCCACGAAGCTACGGAATGCATCACTTCTCGAAAACATTGATGGATCGATTCCATAAAGATATCCAAGTGGGATTTCATCTCAGCTGCGAATTCTATATATGGATTTTTGTAATTTTAAAATTTTAAGAAGTTTTGGGGAAAGGTGTTATGGCAGCATGCTAGATAATTTTTCAGAAAAAAATTAATGCTAATGTGGCATACAATGTTACATCAAGAGTCTAATGCCACCATCACATACATCAACAAATATTGTCACACAATCAATGAAAGCCAATAAAAAATTACTTGTATTTTAGATCAAGGCCACTCACCATTACTACCAAAGAACATGGGTGAAAGTGAGAAAAAAAAAACTCAATATATAAGGACCATATTAAACATATTTATTATGCAAAGATTGAATTGAACATTAAGGTTAAAGTACAAGGATGTAAAATGAATTTTATATTTTACCCTATATCTTAATTGAATGCCCGTTGTATCAACAAATATGTTGAATGAATCAATTTTAATAAATTAGTTCTCTAATAGGTCGATCACTCATCATCATTGTCCTTGTGAAGACAATGAATACACCATCTTATTATTATTATTATTATTATTATTATTATTATTATTATTATTATTATTATTTAAATAAGGTTGATAAACCACATTTTATTTATCATTGTAGAACCATAATAAGTGTGACAAACAGTCCTTCCATACAAGATAAAACATTTAAGCAGCAGTGAGCCCAGGACTCATAGTAACTTACATTGCCTTCTACCACTTCTGCCACTCTCCTCTATCCTAAGCCTAGTCACCATCAGATCCCTTGGGGGCATTCATCAGCAAGAAGTGAAGGCTTTTCTTGACTAAGCTCAGGCTTCCCTCAAGCATCCGCTTCTTTTGCAGTTGGGTTGCATCAAACCAAGACAACAGGAGTAAGTTAGTATCACTGATAAGTTGCCATAAATGCACCGTTTGTTTTGGAAACATTGTCGGTTCTTTTCTCCCCACAAAGTCCAGATGACTGCCATAGTCACTAACTCCCAACCTTTTTCCATGGTCTTGGTAGCCCAGAATGAAGAGGTTAAGAGGTCACCTACATTCTTAACCCGGGTAGCGGATGTGTGAATGCAAAACAAATTCTCGTAATATTTCCATGTTCTGCATGCTAGGTGACTTTGGCAAAAGATATAGGTAATCATCTCATTTTCCGTCTCACATATGTAGCATATGATCCGTGTACCCCTTCACTGCCTTTTGTGGAGATTAAATAGGGTGAGCGTACGACCTTCTCATGCTAGCCATACACATAACTTGATTTTGATCGAGTGGGCAAGGCATCTTCCAAAAGCTCATCAGCAAGTCGATCTGGGTACCCTTATCAATTCGAAAACGGTATAGTGACTTGACAATGAAAATTCCCACTGCGGTTAGCCGCCATGTCTTCTAGTCTTCCCCAGTCCCTTGGAAGCTAGCTATTGAGGTGCTAAAGTAGTGAGAGGTACTCTTCCTCTTCTCTTTTGGATAGTGGTCCTGATATCATGAGCAATTGCCCCGCTTGTATTTTTTCCACGCTTTGGTAGATTGTTAAAGGATTCCTCATTATGATCAATAGTTGCAAGGATGTGAACTAGTCCCGCAGTGAGTGTTACACCGTTGTAATGGAGAATATACAATTACGCGCCATTACGTTTTCTTTATTTATAAATATGAACAAATCACTTTTTATTTAATTTGGTAATATCCATGAAACTTTAAAAGTGAGAATTACAGCAGATTTACTTGAGTCAGTCAAGATTCCTTCTTCTTTATTTATAAATACAAACAAATCATTTTTTATTTTGATAATATCTGTTAGTGCAATGGCACTAGGATGGCATCATTTGACACAACAAATCAAGGTGGTCGATGTCCGTGACTCAAGTGATTTGGAGACCACATCAAGGTGCAGCCCAAGGAGATGCAGATTCGGGTCAAGACATTGAGAGAATCAAGTGCATCAAAGATTAAAAGGAGGCTGATTAGGCCATGCAGATTGAGAGGCTAATTGAAGGATGATGGGAAGATGCTATGCGGATTGAGAGAGATTGATTGAAGATTCATTGAAGATACCATGCAGATAAAATAGGCAGCTTCATCAAAAGTGGTCATGCATTAGTGAGTTGTCATGCATGGGAATGCATGCAAATGGGCTACAAAATCTCAGCTGATTGGTGATTGATGAGAAAGCACATGCAGCTGTTTGATGACAGATTTGGCGCATGAAGATTGATTCTCAAGGTGCTACATTGAAGCCAAATCAAGACCAAATTTGGTAGAGCAAATATGGTGGATCATGACAGGCCAAACCAGATTTGGAAGATGATTGGTGGAGCCAATCAACAGCTCAACCTTGCATGAAGATGAAGGTTGAATGATGGGTGCGCGCTATGGTAGAGTGCGACCGTGAAGGCTGAGTACGCGACGGAGAGGCGGATCGGCTAGTTGCGTGTCGGGATCGGGAGGATCTGACATAGTAGACTCGGGACTCAACCAGGAGGGTTGGAGGTGCATCGAAGTCGAAGATGTGCGATTGATGTTGCAGCCTTGGTCAAGTTCTTCAGCCGGGTCATGTTGCACCTCATGTTACAACTAAAGTTGCAACATCCAGAATTGGAAGGAGTCTACCTCGAAGTCATGGAGAATCCTGAAAGTGGAGGATGTGCTGTGATGGCGTGAAGACAGGGAGGACGTATCTATATAAGACCAAGACTCTGAGGATTAGGGTGAGCCGATGAGAGTAGTCCCTTGGTAGGAAGGGTGATCGTGGTCACTTGTTGTAATCGAAGAGTGGAGGTGCTTATATGGTGAGAGAGTGTGTGACTCTTGTACCTCTGTCTTTCCTACACTTTTAGTGATTGTCTTCTCCGGGCATGGCCCCCCAGATGTAAGCATTGTTGGCCGAACTGGGTAACCAACTCTCTTGTCTCCTTGTTGTCTTGTGTTTTTATTAAGTGTGTGAGTACCACGATATAACTCAGTGAAGCGTAGTGTTGCAGAACGCGTGTGTTACAACACCGCCATAACAAGCATACAACCCGGCCCGTAACTTACAATTGGTATCAGAGCCAGGACGCCGATTTCACCTTGGTTTCAAGGTCGGTGAGGTCCGAAAAGAAGTTATGACTATGGCCGGAAGAGAAGCAATTGCTGCCGGCCCACCACTTCTGAATGAAGCAAACTACTCGTACTGGAAAGCTCCAATGAGGGCGTACATCAAGTCAATAGATGAACTTGCATGGAGTGCTGTAGAAGATGGATGGAAAATTCCAAAATACATTGATGCTGAGAGAAATGAGGTCGAGAAGAAGAAGAACCTATGGACACCAGAAGAGATGAACAAGGCAAATGCAAATGGGAAGGCGCTCAACGCCATCTTTGGAGGTGTAGACGAAAATCAATTCAAGTACATCGCAACATGTGACTGTGCCAAGGAAGCTTGGGATACTCTTCAAAGAATTCATGAAGGCACAAGTCAGGTTCGAAATTCTAAACTACAAATACTAACTTCAAAATTTGAAAGTCTCAGGATGGAAGAAGACGAGACTATTACAATATTCAACTCCAAACTGATGGACATTTCCAACAAAGCATTTCAACTTGGAAAGAAGTATTCTGATGAAGAGTTGGTGCGGAAAACTTTAAGGTCTCTGCCCAAGAGATTTAAGGCCAAAGTTGCTGCAATTGAAGAAGCCCGAGACATCTCAACTATGAGAGTCGATGTGTTGATGGGGTCACTTCAAGCATATGAACTGAATTTTCAACATGAGAAGAAAGAAGTTAACCTTGGGTTGAAGGCAGAAGCATCAAGACAACTGTGAGAATGCACATCAAGATGATGAAGAAACTGACATTGCTTATCTGTCACGAAAACTTCACAAAATTTTCAAGAAGCACAAGACAGGAAGAAAGCTACCTCAGAGTGAAGAAAAGAGAACTGAAGAAGGTGACTCAAGTCAAAGAAGAAAAGTCAGATGCTTTGAATGTGAAGGCTTTGGTCACGTGCAAGCAGAATGTGCCAATACACTGAAGAAAAAGGGAAAATCTCTTCAGGCTACCTGGAGTGAAGAAGAATCTGAGGAAAGTCAGGATGATCAAGGTGACACAGGTATGATAAGTCACTATGTAGCTTTTCCTTCTGTGTTCAAACCAACAGGTAACTCAAGCAGATCCATCGGAGTTGCAAAGTATGTTGCAACATCCGCTAAGTACATCTCAAGACAAATGATAGCAACGATGAAGATGCACCAGATCAAGAGTTACTCAAAGCTTATGAAGTCATGTTGAGAAGGTTTGACAAAATGATGCTTGAAAACAAACAACTAGAAGAAGAGAAGGATGTCTACTTGAAGAAAACTCACCTGCTAACAGAGGAGAAAGAAGGCATGGAGCAGAGTCTGGAGAAATTGACTCAAGAGAACAAACTTCTCCATGAAGAAAACACAACCATTCTGAAGAAGAGCCAGTTCCTAGCAGATGAGAAAGACAGCCTCTTGAAAGAAAGGGATGATGCTGTGAGAAAGTTAACTGAATGCCAATCCAAGCTCCAACATGCTGAGAAGACACTGGATTCCTTGAATAGAGGAAAAGCAAAGTTGGATGATATCCTTGCAGCTGGAAGAAAATCTGGGAACAAGAAAGGACTGGGATATGTAGGAGAGCCCTCAGGAACAAAAAGGAATCCCAAAGAAGTTGTATTTGTTAAAGCCCAAGCTCCACAATCTCAAGACATCAAAGAAGTCAAGACAAGAAGAAGAATTCAAAGGACGAAAGTTTCATACATGCACTTATTGTGGAAAAAGGGGCCACAACAAGATGCAAAGGTAAACAACTAAAGGAAGACTTGAAGTCTGGGAAGATCTCTGGCTATGTTCAAGCAATCTTCAAAAAGAAAAATAGAGGAAAGATGACTCTCATATCTCAAATCGATTGCTAAGCGTAGTACAAAAGAAAGAGAAGATCAGCGTGAACCAAGGTTACAATCATGTGCCCATTTGGGTACAAGCAAAATCTTCATGAGTATGGGTATTTTTCAACAATAATAAATATATATATATATATATATATATAAAGGAGGGAAAGTTGAAATAAAGAGAGAAAAGTTAGGGAGTTAGTTTCATAAAAACTATTTTTCAGTTATTTTTAACTTGTACTCTTTATAATGGAAACCCTAGCATTGTAATTGAATTCCCAATTCACATCACTGGCGGCCGTTCTCTGAAAATTGAAGGAAGTTAACGCAGTCCCAAGAAGCAAGGGAGGAGAAGTTCTGTCTTGAGGAGATGAGACCAAAGCAACTATCTCAAAGGAAGAAATCGAAGCCCGGACGGGAGGAAGAAAGCGTGATGGAAGAACAAACGCAAGTCAGCCCCTCCAAATCCAATCCCTCCTGCTTGAAGGAAGAAGGTACACCCTCTATTTCCATCTCTCCTCCTGTTCAGCCACTTGTTACAACATTGGAACAACATACTGCACCATATCTATGGCTACAACAACGCATACCCGAGGCTTTCAAAAAGAAGGAAGGTCCCACTGTGTATACTGGTCCCCCAATTTCAATTGAGACAAGGAAGGGCCCAGAAGAAGAAATTGTCAGCATGCAACCTTCCTTCAACGAAGAAGAGGCCGCGGCAACCGAGAGTATCCCGGCCCATAAAGAGAAGGTTATAGCAAGTGTTGAAGCAATCAAGTCGCAAGAGGTCTTCGTGGAGGTCGAGACTCAAATTCAAGACAAAGGCAAGAAAGTTGCTTTGAAGAAGCGGATAGTGATTCATCTTCCAAGAAGTAGATCTTTGCAGACATCTTGCAAGGAATGTTGAAGGAGAAAAGCCAAAACAAGCCTTCCTCGAGAGTGTTGCTCCTTCTGTTGCAACACAACCTGGAACTTCTGATAGTACTGATGACAATGTTCCTCTGGCTGAACTATCAAAGAAAAGGAAGGCAACTGTGGAAATAAAGCAGACAAAAGGATCTTTTCCTGAAGGTGTTGTGTCACCGGTTACAACTCCATCAACAATTGTTCCTATTTCAGTTGGAAAAGTTTCTGTGGACAGAGTTCCCAAGAGAAGGAAGATTGTTGTCTCAAAGCCACAACCACTGAAGAAGAATCAACCAACCTCTACTGAAAATGACTCTTTCAACAAAGATAGAGATAATGTGGAAGAAGAAAGACAAGAGCATGCCCAAGAAGAACAAGTGATAAAGCGAAAGGCTGTTGTGCCCAAGAAGCAGAAGAAACAAGCACAGTCTAAGAAGGTTAAAATACACATGATTCTGAACAAAGAAGGACTCGATCAAAAAGTAAGGGGGAGTCCTCCAAAGAAGCATCGGTTAAGAAGACAACATACAAAGCAGGAGACAAAGAGAAGAAATTTGTAAATACTGCATGCAAGAAGAAGTTCACTCTTATGTCCACTCGAGGAGTAGTTGTTGAAAGAAAAATTGATGAGGATGCCCATCAGAAAGTAGACTTGTTGCAACTTTTGATTGACAGAGGATCTCTCAAATCGCTATACATTTGCATAACACTACAATGTTTCTCTGGTCAAAGAATTCTATAGCAATTTTACTTATATTCTTTTAGAAGTTAACACTGGGCAGACTCCACAAGTGTTTGTCCGAGGGAAGAAGGTTGAATTCTCTCCTGAATCAATCAATCACTTTCTAGAGTTTCCAAATAACCGTTTGCGATAAGTATGAAGATGGGTTGGAATATTCGGATGAAGTATTGCATGAAATTACCGGAGGTAGATGCAATGCATTGGGGAGCAAAATCAAGATCGCCAACATCTTTGCTCATACCAAATATAATGCTTTATATCGCATTGGAATCTACAATTGGTTTCCTTCCCCACACAATTCAAGTATTCTCAAGGATATGACAGTTCTGTTGTATGCTATATCTACTGGCAGAAAGTTTAATATTGGCAGATTTATCTATGAGAACATTGTCCAAGCTGCTACAAGTGGTAGTTTAAAGGTAAGCCTCAGATATGCTGCACTGATCACTCATTACATGTTGCAACAAGGTGTGCAACAAGATTCCAGAGAACTTAGTCCTGTGCTGAAGAAGATCACCATTTCTGCCAAACTATTCAAGCAAGGCAAGAAGCTGGACCTACCTGTTGGAAGATCATCTCCACCACCTGTTGCAGGAGCAGAGCTCAACCTGCCTATGGATGAGGAATTTGAAAAATACCTCACAACACATCTTGCTGATCTCGAACGTTGTCAACAATTTCACTCTCAACAACTCCTTCAGATTGCTCAACAGAAGCAACACATCAACCATTTGCTGGAAGCTATACGACAACGGCGGACTTCAACTCAGGGGGAGTAGGTGAATTTCACTCTTGTTGCATATTTGCTTTGCAGGCCTTGGCATTTGTTGTCACAAAGGGGGAGAGGAAGGTACTTCTGCCTGGTGCTGTGAAGTGATTTCTGCTGGTCTGCTGGAGGTGTTGCTTGTTGCTGTGTTTTGTCTGCTGCTACTGCTTGTTGCGGGTTATGTTACAACACTATTTGCAACATCTTTTGTGTTTACTGTTTTTAGCTTAAAAAACACTGAACTGACTATTGTGCTTGATGAACTGGTTATTTTCGAGTTTATGATGACTGTATTTTATGTGCTTACACACTTGTAATATTCAGGGGGAGTGTCCTGAGGTGTAAGCATTGTTATGTAATTTTTGTCAGTTCAGTAGGTTATCATTAAGTGTTGTAGGTATGTTACAACCTGAAGAAGCAAGCAAGAGAGCAGCATGGCAGGCAGAAGAAGGTTGTGTCAAATAATGCCAAGGGGGAGATTGTTAGTGCAATGGCACTAGGATGGCATCATTTGACACAACAAATCAAGGTGGTCGATGTCCGTGACTCAAGTGATTTGGAGACCACATCAAGGTAGAGCGCAAGGAGATGCAGATTCGGGTCAAGCCATTGAGAGAATCAAGTGCATCAACATTAAAAGGAGGCTGATTAGGCCATGCAGATTGAGAGGCTAATTGAAGGATGATGGGAAGATGCTATGCGGATTGAGAGAGATTGATTGAAGATTCATTGAAGATACCATGCAGATAAAATAGGCAGCTTCATCAAAAGTGGCCATGCATTAGTAAGTTGTCATGCATGGGAATGCATGCAAATGGGCTACAAAATCTCAGCTGATTGGTGATTGATGAGAAAGCACATGCAGCTGATTGATGACAGATTTGGCGCATGAAGATTGATTCTCAAGGTGCTACATTGAAGCCAAATCAAGACCATATTTGGTAGAGCAAATATGGTGGAGCATGACAGGCCAAACCAGATTTGGAAGGTGATTGGTGGAGCCAATCAACAGCTCAACCTTGCATGAAGATGAAGGTTGAATGATGGGTGCGCGCTATGGTAAAGTGCGACCGTGAAGGCTGAGTACGCGACGGAGAGACGGATCGGCTAGTTGCGTGTCGGGATCGGGAGGATCTGACGTAGTAGACTCGGGACTCAACCAGGAGGGTTGGAGGTGCGTCGAAGTCGAAGATGTGCGATGGATGTTGTAGCCTTGGTCAAGTTCTTCAGCCGGGTCATGTTGCAACTCATGTTACAACTAAAGTTGCAACATCCAGAATTGGAAGGAGTCTAATTCTGGAAGCTGCGGAGAATCCTGAAAGTGGAGGATGTGCTGTGATGGCGTGAAGGCAGGGAGGACGTGTCTATATAAGACCAGGACTCTTAGGATTAGGGTGAGCCGATGAGAGTAGTCCCTTGGTAGGAAGGGTGATCGTGGTCACTTGTTGTAATCGAAGAGTGGAGGTGCTTATGTGGTGAGAGAGTGTGTGACTCTTGTACCTCTGTCTTTCCTACACTTTTAGTGATTGTCTTCTCCGGGCATGGCCCCCCAGATGTAGGCATTGTTGGCCGAACTGGGTAACCAACTCTCTTGTCTCCTTGTTGTCGTGTGTTTTTATTAAGTGTGTGAGTACCACGATATAACTCAGTGAGCAGAGTGTTACAACGTGTGTTACAACACCAGTTACAACAAGCAGACAACCCGTCCAGAACTTACAATATCCATGAAATTTTAAACGTGAAAGTTGTTAGGATTTTAACATGCAACACACTTTATATGCATAAACATGATCTTGGATCTTGTTCTTATGAATTATAAATCCTAAAAACATAATTTAACTTACTTGGTAATAGGTATGCTTTGTCATTAGATGTAGCCACATGAATCCGAAAATAGACCTGCAACATACCGCAACATAACACCTCGATCTACACGAGATCGATGGGCTTATGATCTTCTCTCCCTCACCCTCCTTAATCAGAACGGGGAATTGATGGATGTTCACCGGGCTGCTGTAAATTCATAGTGAGGGTTTTCCTCTCATATATGGAGATGGTGAAGAGAGGGACCAGAGCCCTTTATATAATGATATAGATAAGGTTTCTATCCATCAAGATTCCCAATTCAAAATGTAATTTAAACTCTATTGCTTCATCCATAAGTAACTGGAATTGGTTCACATTAATTGATTAGGTTTAACCTTTATATGTGAGTCCAACTTTATATGAAACCAAATACATTGGAACATTTTACCCAAAGTGGTTAATTAAGGCCACATAATAGGAAATATTCTAACAAAAGTGACAAGCAGATTTTACTTGTGTCCATCAAGATTCCTTTTTCTTTACTTCAAAAACTCACATTATTGTAGGGTACCACAATATTAATGTCATTGGAATTTGGTGTCACAACCATGTAATAGAGAATATATAAATAAGTTTTATTTATTTATAAATATGAGCAAACCATTTATTTTTTATTCTAGCAGTACATTATCTCTAATTCTATATCTAATGTAAAACTTTATATTACACATTTATGTAAAATGAGTGAATAGACATACCACAAGAAGAAAGAAAAAAAAATCTCAAATTTTTTCTTCAAGTTTGCTTAAGCATTAAAGGGACATTACGGCTTGACTGACATTGATGGTGATCAAGTCTTTCGTGGATAGCAAAGGTTAACCGTAAACCAAAACTTAGTCAGAGAACCAAAGTGTGATCAATTGATGACTCAAGTGAACCACCGACAGACATGTTGGTTGATCTGAATGGCTTATCGAGGACCACGTACGTAACAGACATGTTAGTTGATCTGAATGGCTTACATTAACTCTTTCTTTGTTTTTTCCCCAGACAGTACTCAACATGGATCATGGAGGTTAAAAGGTTGCAAAAGTTCACATTATTGTGGGGTACCTTAAGCTGCAGCTCTCTTATTTAAGCTCTTTCAAGGTTCTCTCATTCTAGTTAGCCATCTCTTTGTGATTTCAACTCTACCTCTCTCTCTGATCATCAGTTTGTCAAGCATGGGAAGTCCACATGCTCTTCTCTTACCCTTTCCAAAGACAGTGGCCATGTCCTCCCTCCTCATGGAGCTCAGCCACCGCATGGTCTCCCATGGTTTCACAATCACCTTCATCAACACCCACTTCATCCATGCACGCCTCCTCTCGCTATGCCGACATTAACCTATAACAGCATTCAATCCTTCAATAAACTTCATCTCAATCCCCATGGCTTGCAACCCAAAATGACCGCAATCACGCTTGACCTAAGCAAAGCCTTGATAACCATCATGCCTCTCCATCTAGAAGAGCTCATAATCAAGATGATGCACGAGCAACCGTAACATCAGAAGTCATACGCCTCATCAGCCATGAGAGCATGGCATGGGCCTTTGATATTGCTAAGAAGACCGGCCTCCGTGACCGCCGCTTCTCCGCCTCTCCTACTGCGCAGAAGAACTTTCACCAGCATGAGGAACATACCCAAACTCATTCAAGATGGCATCATCCATCAACATGATGGTAGGACGTTCTACATGTCTGTTTATTAATCATACTATCCTCTGCTATATATCCTACTCGATGTGAGACTAATATGACTATCATTGCTAATATCAGGATCGGCTAAAACGCCAGGGTTAATTTTCCGACTAAGTCCCGGGTTACCTACAATGAACGTCGATCATCTTTTATGGAACTGCCTCTTTGACTCCGAATCAAATAAGGTGCTCTTTAACTGTATTAACACTAACAAGGAGTCGATCAAGAATGCAGAGTTTGTTGTCTGCAACTCATTCTACGAAGCCGAAAAGCCGTTGTTTGATTACTTAAACTCTTTGAAGATACTCCCTATAGGGCCATTGCTCTCGGCCAGATTCGAAGCTCCGCTGGACTTTTCTCGGTTCATGGACACAACCTGTAAGGCATGGTTAGATGAACAAGATGTTAATTCAGTCATTTATGTGGCTTTTGGAAGCTTGGCAACATCAGATGAATTACAGTTTCAAGAGCTTGCTCTAGGATTAGAGCTCACAGGAAGGCCATTCTTATGGGTGGTGAGGCCAGACTTTACCGGAAAGGCTATCATCGAAGCTGCCGAAAAGGCTTCAAAGATCGAATGGTGGCCAGGGAATGGTGGTGCGAAAGGGTCTCCTCAGCCAGGAGGTTCTTGCACACCCCTGCAGTTGTCTTGTTTCATGTCTCATCAGGATGGAACTCAACCATGGAGGGTGTGAGTAATGGTGTGCCTTTTCTTTGTTGGCCTTACTTTGGTGATCAACATCTCAATCAGACATACATTTGTGATGTTTGGAAGACTGGTTTGAAGATGATCCCTGATGAGAATAATATGATCACAAAGGAGCAAATCAGAGATAAGGTTGAGGAGTTGCTTGTTGATGGAGAGATGAAGAAGAGAGCTCTTGAAATGAAGGAAATTGCTATCAAGGGTATTGAGAAAGGAGGGTCTTCTTTTGAGAATTTTAACACCTTTATCAGTGCCATGCAAGTATGAGATTTAGCATTAATTATATCTAATTATGTCAATTGTTGAAGTTTTTTGTCTTTTTTTGTTTGTTTGTTTTTTTTTTATTTTAAGTACAATATTTAGAGCTACTTCAGCTAAATTATAACATACTCTCCTTAAGTTTGTAATATAGGTTCTGCAGCCATATTGGAATGTCAATGTATTATAGCTGGAAAAGTCGCTACCAATTCTCTTTTTTTTATGAGAAAGAGTCACATAGTGACTATATATTAAAAAAAAAGAAGAAAATATTACAGCATCATCAGATTAGTAGAGGATTACAGACCATAATTAACCAAGATAAACCAGAGCCTGGTAAAAACAGAGCATGCTAAACCGAGGATCGCATCTTAATAAACATGGCAAAAGATTAATCAGCGAAGCCGCTCAAGAACCCTTTCCTCCGGCCTTCTTCTTCTGAACTTTTGAGAGGATTTGCACCCCTTTGCGAGCACGAGCGCCCTTCTGCATGGATTTTTGGAGTTCCCATAGAGTCCGATCTTCCTCCGAATCATCCAAGCCAGAATCCTCCTCCCAGCTCTCTGATTCACTCTGATGGGCTGAAACCGCCCTGTTGTCGCTAAGAGCTTTCTGAATTCGATCGACAAGTGAACGATGCTCATCGGTGGAATTTTCAGCTCTCTGGTCCATTGATGACATCAAGAGGAGAGGTGGGGACAAGCAAGCTTTGCGTTTACCTTTCCCCTTGATGTCCACATCCATAGTAGTAGCTCCACTGGCACGAACCAGCTCGCAATCGTGAATAACCAAACCAAGGTTTGGGGGGTTCTGAGCCGCGCCATCATCCACTCCGGTGCAGTGTGAACTGGAGGGAAGGTAGAGAGAAGGCTGGGTTTTGAATCCAGCTTCAGACACACTCGGGCTGGAGGTGACGGGACGGCCAGATAGAGGGAAGCGGGTCAACAGCTGGGGCGCGACGCCACGGCCGCCTCGACCGCCTCGACCGCCACGTCCGCCTCGTCCTCGTGGCGCCTCCACACCACGCACAGGCACAGGTAAAATATCCTCTCCATTGACCGGTTGGGACTCATAAAGTGGGCCAGACACCACCTGCTCGACCGTACCACCAGCACAGCCGGGACTACGTGGCGGAGATGGACGAGCTGAAGCCACCACGTGTTGATCATCCGCGACATCAGGCTGCAAGCGTCCACGAGAATCTTCAGCCCGCACGTGCGTCTCACGTGAAGACAAACGCAGCCCTCCACCACGGCCGCGGTTGCGACCACGACGGCGGTCCACCTGCGTCCACCTCCATCCCTGATCTTTCTCCAAGTTCATCTCCACACCGGGAGCTTGTGGCTTCGAGGCTGGAACACAATCGATTCGAGGCTCAGAAACTCCAAGTCGAGCCTGGCCGGATGGAATCCGATCTACAGCAGCACTGGCTTCACTGGTTCCTTGGGGTTGTTCACATGTTTGTGTTCCCCGACGTGGGCAAGAGGTGGCACCATGGCCCACAATTCCACAACAATGACAGAGGATCGGCGTTCTTTCATAGAGGACAAACACGAAGACACGGCGATCGCCATCTTCAAGCCAAAATCCTCTCTTCAGAGGGGCAGACAAGTCTATTTCAAAACAAGCCCTCGCGAACTTTGTGCGGGCTAAGGAGGTAGTCAGAGCATCCACCTTCACCAACCGGCCGATGGACGCCGTGTGCATCTCCAGCGACTCAACATCCCAATAATCTACAGGAAGGTTATGGATTTGAACCCAAACCATCGCCTTCGTCAGCTTCATGAAGGCAGGTTCAAAGCATGGCTGCCATGGAGCAAGTTGGAGGACGAGTCCCTGAACCATCCACGGCCCCTCAAAGAGGAGATGCTCCTTGACCTTCTCTGACTCACATCTGATGAGCAGGAAGCCATTCGGCATGTCAGAGATTTGCAAGTGACCTAGCGCACTCCATCTTCCCAAGAGGGAGGCTTTGACAACTTCGAATGGGGGAGACTTGCCGAAGAGTTTCCCATACAGGGCATGCTGGAATCGCAGGCGAGCTCTCTGTCGACTCTCATCATCAACCCGGACAGTGTCTGTCACCAGGTTCTTAAGCTTCTCCAAGACATCGGCTTCGGGATCGGGCAATGCCGAGAAGTGGTTCTCTCTCAAGTGAGTGTCGCTAGCTTACATTGGCCTGTGATGGGGGTCGAGGGATAGAGGTCGCGCCTTCCATCAAGAACTTTTTCAAGAGGAGGAGGAGAGGACTTCCATTAAAGCTCCGCTACCAATTCTCTTGATGGACCAGGTTCCTTTTTTAAGCAGGTTTCTTACAACTATCTTCATATTATACCTTATCGATATCTGATAATTTTAACTTCAACATCTGCCACTAATCTAATTGAGATTTGTTTTTCTTCATTCCAAACAATATCGATCGCAAGCTTTAGCTACGCGACAAGACAAGAACACCTAGCCAGATCACTTATCAAATAATTTGTTGATGGCAATGTGGTTCTTAACCTTTTCTGACAATGTAACAATGACCGATGTTTGACAGTGTGTTTAAATAGTCCGGGTCACTTCTCATGTCATCTTGATATTTTGAACAGCTGATTTGTGGTGAATTCTAGGATATCGTGGGCACTATTCCCACGGTATGCTACAGTGATTATACTGTGTAGGTCTTAGGTTATTGTTTTGTGGGTTCTAGTGTATGTGTTTTGGGCTCCGCGTGGACCTTACAGCCGCCATTTTGCTTCAGTGTTGCTACAGTGTTACTGGACCCAAAAAACTGAAGCTTAGAACCTAAAAATAAAAGCTTTGAACCCAAAATTATTATACCGTGGGTACAAAACCCACGGTACTGTAGAACGCACCGCTGATTTGTTGATCACTTCTCATGTCACAGTGGTGGTGCTGTTGACAATGTAACAGTGGCCGATCATCATTTAGTTGGTTTTGTTCATGGCATCTACAAAATTCTGAATGCAGATCCTAGAGTTACATGTACTTACAGATGGCACACATTTCATTTGAAATCAATTGATGGAGAAAAAGCAATTCCGGTGCATTTCAAGTTCAGGTCAGATATCGCTATCTGACTATAAATATTGGATACATAATGAAAACTCTTTACATTATTCATCAAGAAAAATTACAAAATGCGTGATACAACTTCAAGAGGAGTAACCAACAATGACATCGATCCACTAACAATTACATTGTTCTGAAGCGATCACCATTAATCTACTAGGATTCCTACGAAACATGGTGATTATGAAACGACATAAACTGAAGTCTTTCTTCCATACTTTGCCTTCTCTGTCCCCATGTTCAGTTTTTATCTTAAGAACCTGTTTCTATTCCCTTATCTCTCCAGTTTCCAAGTCATGCTTCAGTTTATCATGCTTTGAGGATTCATCCCAATGAGGACAGCTCTGAAAGTCTCAAGCTGTCTATCTTGCTTTGCAGCAACACTTGTGGGACTGTTTATCAAAGATCCTGAAATATAGTAGGAGGAGAAAAATATAAGCCATGGACATGATATATGTACATATAAACCAAAATTAAGAGTATTGACATTAGTTTGCAAACAATTCATGTTCAATTGTTCAGGAGTAGGAATCAACAAATCAACAATTTTAATGCAAACCAAAATGCTGACTCATATAAAACCTTAATCGATTGATAACACAAACAACTCGTGTGAAAAGTCAGTTCACTAAGCAAAAAAAGTAATCAGATGTTGCAATTGTTCAGAAACCACAAGAATCTGGGGTGGATGCCATACACCTTGAGCTTCTTAATTATCCCAGGATTAATTAGCACACCAAAGTGTACATTCATAAACAACTGAGCAATGCCACTGATGAGCACACTAAGATTAATGACAAACCCGGAATAAGTCCATAAATACAGTTTTTAGGAACTATGGATTCCTGGCGAGTGATTATTTGATTACAAGAGCTCCACAAATGGCTATTCACTTCAGCACAAACAAGTTAGATTGCCTCTGAATGATTTAGCTGCAGATCAGTGAACAGATGCCTACAGTTAAAAAATCACAAGAAATGTTAAAGATTATGTGTATTATTGGTTAAATAACAAAGGAGGTCAAGATATGGTTCACTCATATTTTTTTCACAGCTGAGAAACATGTAGCATAATTAATTGCCAATTTTCAATTTGTTCATAAAAAAATAGGCATAAGTCAGATGAAAAAGAGAAAAAAAGCATAATCTCTTCTCTGAATTAATCTATGATTGTTGCCCAGCTGTTAGTGAGAAAAATAAAGAAATTAAAAGGAGGCAAAAAAATATTAAAAAAAAAAAGAGGAAACCTTGTTGTATAAGGGCATCGTGAATAGTGAGCGATAGGCTAAACAAGAAAGAAAAACAGAACTAGAAAAGATACATTGGCATAAAGTGTTTTTCATGGGTTTTATAACGTAGAATAGTCTTTGACTGACCACCATTTCGACAACTATATATACCTTGCTTGTAATCCTATTTTCCTATAAACACACAACACATAAACAAACTAAAATAATAAGGAAGGTTTAGGACAAATCCATGATGAAGCTATCACAGACATGAATTGAGAACATAATTGCAAATTCCAAGAAAATATGCCTTACTCAGAGCATAAGTAGGACCATTAGTACTGCTGAAAAATATTCTACTTAGCAACCGATCATTCAAGAATTTCAGGCCAATAATCTAATTTCACACCAATTAGCAACTGTTCACAAAGTAGGAGCTAATGGCAGCCAATACTAAACATATAGATAGAAACATTCACAAATTCTTTGCTCTCTAACAGAATCTATCAAGAAGGTAAAGAATGAGAACAGCATACCTCAAGTTCTTTTACTTCAGGTCCTGGGTGTTGTATCCATCTTTTGCAATTGGGCTTTGGCTGCATCAAGTCGTTCTAACCATAAAGTTGTTCATCATAAAAATAATAAATCAGCAGTAGGAAAGGCAACAAAGATTATGGTTAATAAAATAAACCTTCCCCAAATTCCCTAAAACTAAAATCTGCTCGATTATCACAACTTCCTTCGTGGCTCAAAGAAGTTGTCATCGTAGCGATTTAATTAAGATGATTTGAGGAAGTATTATGTATGTTAAGCCAGGAGATTTGGTTTGGCGGAGATAGTCCAGAAGACTCACTTTGTTCGGATAAAAAAAGTTGTCTTTATAGTTTATACTCTTTTGGAAGAAAAGCCTACCGTTTTTCTGATAAACATTCTATAGTAAACAAAAGAAGAAAAAAGAGAGAAAATTTAAGACCCACAAGCTAAATCAACAATTCCCACAACACAACAAGAATCATGCAAGTCCGCCAACAACTTAACAAATAGTAATATGGAGGGAAAGGGGAAGTTAGAAGAGAGAGCTCACGCGGGATGGGCGAGGCTGTTGAGCCCGCTAATGTCGATCTCATGACTTCGAATCTTATGAGAAAATAGAGAAAAAGAATGTGAAAACATGAAGTAAGCACCAAGAACTTTGAGTAAAGATTCGCAAACCTTTTTTAAGGGAGCTATTTTATAATAATAAAAAAAATTATTAATACCAAAAACCTGTACACAAGGGCTTCAATCCAACGAAAGTCTTGGTCTTGCAACTGCAAAAAAATCAAAAGAAGAGATGAGCGGATTGGAGAGGTGTCGTGGGGGAGGAGATGGAGAGGTGGGGGTGGCGGCTTCGGGAGAAGGCGCGGATGAGGAGGTTGTAGAGGAAGTAGATGGAGAAGGGGAAGATGTGGGAGTAGTGGAGAGAGAGGGGGCCGGAGAGGGAGAGAGAGAGAGGAGGGGCAGCCGGGCGGGCGGGCGGGCGGAGGTCGGGTTCGCTCTACTGTGCTCGCTCACAAGAAGAAGAAGGCGCCAACTATGGCGTTTTTAGTTTATTTATTTATTTATAGTCATGTATTTATTCATCCCGACGCTGCTTTTGCGTCCGACACCGATGATTTCTTCTCGGGATCATCAACATTACGATCCCGGTGATGAAATCAATAGTGTCCGGAGAAAAGCCGCCGATAAATATCATTTCTCATTTTTACCTAATAATATAATGCACCCGATAAAACTTTTCTAAATTTTTTCTCCAATCTAATCCTGTTAACTAGATTTTTAATCCTGATAGCTGAATTTATTAATCTAATTAGTAAGATTATATTCAGAAATGCAATTTGGGAAGTTATGTTGGTTGTATATTATACTCTCTTTTTTAAAAGAAATGTTATACCACCCTGTGAGATCGAAAATACGCGCCTGGCATCGTGTGATACCAGACGTTATATCGAAGCACAAATATCATATTTTTATTATGTGGGTTCTTTCAATTCCTAATAGAGGCAAGCCCCTATTATTAATTACCCCAGACAATGTCGTGGGAACCTCCGATTAAGGGCAAAAGAATACAAGTAGAGGCAATGAAGAAATAATTTCATTTTTATTTGCATTTCAAAACTTTTCATCACATATGCATGTATCATCATGTGCATACATATTATTCATTTGTATATATCTGGCGTTGCCTTGTCTGCTTCGCCGCTTTGGGATTTGAGTTTCTTCTACCGCCTTCAAGATGCCTCGCTTTGTCGTTGTCTTGATTGCACGGCTTTAGGATTTGCATATCTTATCGGCCCTCGAGATGCGCGTACTATCATCGCACTGAGAAGGATGCCTGTTATATTATCAACGCCTTAAGATGAGTGCTTCATCGCCACCTCAAGATTCGCGTCAGTTCATAATTTGGATTTTTGGTGGCTGCCCTGGAATATGGGCCCTGCCATTTGGACTCCATGACCCGCCGATTGCCTTGTGTTTGAGATTTGAAAAGGGTTTATGACCCAGGTTCATATTGCCTAAGCCGCAAATTAGTTTCCTTTTCTACTCTGGACCGCCGGTAGATTGGGAAGTCTAGCAGACCAAAATATGCACTGTCCGGGCTGCCAAAAGAGCCTGTGTTATATATGACCGTTGAAGATCTTGATATCTAGTCTTCAGCGTCGCAGATTTCATCTCGACTGGAGTTTTCAGGTAAGAATTATGAATTTTTTGAAAATGAGTCTTCAGCATTGTCAACGGCAGGATCGCCGAAATTGACTATTTTATCCGTCAAAATTTACACCGACTGAGAGCCGAACGATTCTGTGTTGTATATGACTATTGGAGATCTAGATATCTAATTTCTAACGCCACAGATTTCATCTTGATCGGAGTTTTCTGGCCAGAGTTATGAATTTTTGAATTTGGGCGATCAACATAGTTAGCGGCAGAAATGCTGAAGTTTACCCTTTTGTTTATCAGAAATCCACACTGATCAGACCACCGAATAAGTTTGTGTTGTATATGAATGTTGGAGACCCAGATGTCTAATTTCCAACGCCACAGAGATTATCTCAATCGGAGTTTCCAGGTCAAAGTTGTGAATTTTTGAAATTGGGTGATCAGCATGGCTGTCGGCAGAAATGCTGAAATCTACCCTTTTATTTATCAAAATCCACGCTGATCGGACCACCGAAAGGATCTGCACTGAATATGAATGTTGGAGACCCAGGTGTCTAATTTCTAACGCCGCAGAGATCGCCTCAGTCGGAGTTTCCGGGCCAGAGTTATGAATTTTTGAATATGGGCAATCAGACGAGGTTTCAGGAATTAATTTGCCGAGCTATAATGTTCATCCTTTTTCCCCATCGAAATACGCACTGATCGGTCTGCCGAAAGGATCCGTGCTGTATATGATTGTTGAAGATGTGGATGTCTAGTTTCCAACGCCGCAGATCTCGCCTCAATCGGAGTTCTTTGGACGGAGTTATGAATTTTTGAATATGACTCCTTATTACAGCAGCAACAGCTCTTTTGTGGCAGCAATTGTCTGATCTAACACTTTGGCGACAGTACAGGATTTTAATGATTTTAAGCTTGAACAGTTTCAGCGAAGGCGAAGCAAAGGCTTCATGGCTTCATTAGATTGATGCTTCTCCAAGGCTTACTTGTTGAAGAAGTGATGTAGTAGTTACTGAATTTTGGGAATAAGAATAACATCAAGGCACTGTTCCTGTCCATCTTGTCATTTATTGGGTATTCCTCCACAACGCCATGTTGGATTCCTTGGATCAGACATAGGTGATTCATTGATCAAGCATAACATGAGCCATCCCTCAGGACTTTGTAAAGTCAGCATTCACAACACCGACAATCGCAACATCCTTTGTGGCAGCAGCAATGGGACAGCACAGATGGTATCCAAGGTCTCACAGCGCCATTATTTTTTTAGTTCTGCAACAAAGACTAGTAGCATTCAGCAGCTTCATAGTGACGATCAGCACCCATTTTTTATTTTTTGCCACAAAAATTTGACAGAGTCTCCCCTGTATTTAGAGCTTCGGATTCTATACAAACATTCACATAATTCCTAGGATTTCATGCATGCATTAATTTGTACAGGCTTGGTTATCAATCAAGCAATCTCTAGCACATTGGCTTTAACAAAGAACTCCGGTATTTCAACGGCTTCAATAATCAGACACCATCACGCAACTCTTTTCTCAAGCCCTTTTAATTCTTTTGCGCCAGCTTCTTCATTCACTCACGAGCAAAGGCGCTGTCGATGGCTAAGCGTAGGAAGCTTGGTGGCTATTGATGGCGATCGTCGGGGGCTGGTATCTTCAGAATTTGTTGATGACGGCCTTCAGTATTTGTTGATGACAGCCTTCAGAATTTGTTTGATGACGACCTTCAAGATTTGTTGGACGACGACCTTCGTAATTGTTGGCGATGATCTTCAAGATTGTTGGTGGAGATCGGGCGGAACTATGCTACCGATTGTTGATGACGATTTTCGTAATTTGTTTGATGGCGACCTTCAATATTTGTTGATGAAGGACATCGATGATGCCGGGTTGTTCTTTGCGGACGAACCAAGTGGGTGTCTATTGATTATTGATGACGCAAATGGATGGGCTTCTGTCACAATTGTGTTGTTGATGACCAGGGGGTCAGCCGGCAATCTCCTTTGTTGATGGCTTAAGAGGGATCGTCCGGGCACAAGTAGCGGGGGGTAGACAAATGGCCAAGCAGCCTTCATGGAGGGGGCTAGAGCTCCACCTTTTTTTTCTTTTTGAGGCCTTCCTCCCCTCTCCGGCAGCCAAGCTTTCTTCCTTTTTTAAATGGGTTCCCATCTCTATCTTAACCAAATGAAAATTTCTCCCCAAAATCAGAACTTCCTTGACTTTTTAATGGATTAGATCAATGTTAGATAAGATCAAATGGAAAAAAAAAAAAATTTAATTTTTTTAATTTAATTTTTTTTTTTTAGACACAAACACACCCGAATTCGTTTCCCGAATTATGTTCCCTAATCTAACTCCGTTAGCTGGGTTATTAACCTCAGTAGCTGGATTTGATGTGTTGATGATTCTGAGATAAAATCAACGGTTTTGGGAAACCAATTCGGGCTCTTTTGTTAGGATGTATAGCACGATTTTATTTTTTATTTAGTGTTGACTGGGATGATGCCACTTAATTCATGTCCCTAATTCGTGTAAGGGTTGCGTAGGATATAGCATTATTCTTATTGAGTAACATGAGGGTTTAATTTTTTTTTTAATTGAATTCTATCAATTCATTAACTCATAGCAAATAAACCTTCAAAATATTATGCATCTAATTACATTTGTGTTGGAGCAACAAATATTTAGTAGCTAATATATTTTAATAATAAATAAATAAATAAGACAATTTATTAGTAAAAGATAAAAGGCTAAATTTCCAAAAAAAAAAAAATCCATATGGTCTCAAGACTCTCAACCATTTACAAAATAGGAAAAGTGCGTTTTATTTCTTATAAAAACTTATGGTTTTTTCAGTTAACAAAAAAAAAAAAAAACCCATTAACTCTTGTTAACGGCGTTAACCCCTTCTTAGTTAGCAAGGGCATTTTCACAAATTTTTTATTGTGATCTCAAATGCATGCAGATTTGAAAGAAATCCAATTTATGGTAATTTTAAATGCAAGTTTCATACAAAATTTAATGAAAATGCCTCTTATCAACTAAGTAGGGTCAAACATAGTTAACATGAGTTAAGGGGTTTTTTAACTAGATAAATCACAAGTTTTTATAAGAAAAAGATAAATCACTTTCCATGTTTTGTAAATCGGTGAAGCCACATGTATTTTTTTTTTAAATTTACCCAAAATAACATGTCAAAGGAAGACGTCAAAATATAGCCAATTACAAATAATAATAATAATAATAGTTATGGAAAAAAATCATATGTTATTTGCAGGTGAAATAAAGTTTTATTTAATATATTTAAAATAAATATAATATTTTTTTTTAACATCTTAGTTTAATGCAGCTTATGGATCTAAACATTCCAAAGACTTGGATGATTACTTGTAATTAGTTGGCAAGAGAAGATTCTCACATGCTACATCATTAATTTCACAAATCATGGAGAAACAAAGTTTGTGACTTCTGATACTACATGGAAGTGTTGTTAAAGCAACTTACAGATACTTTTATATAACATCCACATCAATGAATTTTCAGCCATTTCCTTGGTAGGATAGCGATATCCACTTGGTCAAGATTGAAGCAAAGTTTGATACGAAGTATTGATTGCTATTAAATAATTTACATGTTTTGAAACTTAGATTTTTTCAATTAATTTTATGACATCAATTCCTTCAACGCTTAAATTGTGGTGGAAATATGAGAGAGGAAGATAAAAGAACATTTTAATATAATAAAACCACAAACCTCCAAAACTCATCCCTTGCCCTTATCTTCATCTTCCTCTTCCCAACCTTTCTTCTCCTTGCCATCTTCATTCGACTCCACCATCTACAAGCTAACTCAAGTAAGTCCTTATACCTTTTTTTCCATTATTATTTTCATTCCTTTCTTATTTTCTTTTCAATATATATATATATATATATATATATATAGGGAAGTGTTAGTATGCGGCCGGCCCATACTAACACTCACCCTCAAAACAAAATTTAAAACAAACACCCAACACCCCATATGAACAGCTGTGATAGTATGGGCCGGCCGTAATTGCGGCCGGCCGCATACTATCACAGCCATATATATATATATATATATATATATATATATATATATATATGTGTGGTGACAAAGAGAAATAACAGAGAAGAAAGACATGCATCTATATATATACATACTATACAAACACATGCATACATCTATATTTATGGAGAGAGGAAGATGAAAGTTAGAGAGTGAAAGATTTCAAGAAATTTTTCTTGCAGTTTTGCTATTTAATCTCTAGCTAGCCATTGCTTAATTAGGTTAAGTACCCATTGATGAAGTTCATAATCATGTGGGGAGAATTTATATCAACTAAAGATGGATATATAATTAGATGAATTAATGTCATGTACTTCCAACTTGAGAAATTTGGAGTTAGGTTTCTAATAAATCCAAATCATTGAAACAATATCAAGCGGTATTGTGGAAATTTAATAAGTCCAAAGTTAATTACTCCATGTGGACCCAAAACAAGTGATTAGATACTATATTCATGCATATAAAGTTTGTCTTATCTATGTGTTCAAACTAAAACAAACATATATATTAATTTTATTGTACATATCTTAATCAATTGAATTCTCATTATATTGAAAGATATGTTGAATGAATCAATTTTAATAAATTAGTTCTCTAATATGTTAATCACTTCTCATCATTTTTTACCCCTCACTCTAAAAATAAGGCAATAATCTTTGCTAACCATTTTTTTTGCTATGTGTTGGTCCTGGGAAAGGTCGACGGACCATTTAAGTCTATTGAACGTCGCTAGCCTTTATCTTGCTTTTTCAATAAGAGGTTGTTTTCACGACTGAAACCCGTGATCTCAAGGTCTTATGACGGGCACCAAGGCTCCCCTTCTATGACTTTAATATCATTCAGGCACTAATTAACCAATATTTGGACATGGTTTCAATTCAGTTCATAAAATATGGTTAGTGAATGGAACTATAAAACAAAAGAAAACCAATTTCAAACATATATATAGAAGACACAACAAAACAAAGAATAAAACAAAAAAATAAGGTAAAACAAAAATTAAGATAGTGTGATTGGGATTCGGTGCCACTTTAACCTACAATATATAAGTCTCACTTCTGAACCAAACAATGAAAGTGGGCCTAACACGGATTCCACTATTTCCGTAAACCAAACACCAAAAGTGGACCTAAATAACCAAAGATGTATTAAAGGGGTGATTGGATTAGTTTTTGAAAAAAAAACACTTTTTTGAATTTGCTAGAAGGACTTTTAAAAAGGACTTACTAAAGTAAGTTAAAAGCAGCTTTTATGCGCTTTTATGTTTTGGGTATGTTAATCCAATAGCACTTTTATAATATTAATAAATAATAAAAATAAATAATAAAAATAGTAATAATGACATTTTGGTAATTGACCTTTTTCAAAATAGGTTTAAAAAGATTTCAGAAAGATGTTTTGGTAATTAACACTTTATAAAACAACTTTTTCGGAAGCACCAAACCACTAGCTTCTGAAAAAAGTACTTATGGGGTTTTTTTTTTAGTGCTTCTGTTTTTTTTAAAAGCCCATCCAAACACCTTATTTTTTTTTTTGCAGAAATATTTAATTTACTCCAGAAGCACGACAAAAAAAAAATAAAAAAAATAAAAAAACAATCCACACCCGCTGAAATCGGTGAGACAGACAAATTCCGGCCGTTTATTTATTTTCCCGAGCCACTTGCATGCATGTGATCAACATGATCGATGTTGGTCAAAAGGTTCCAAAATTCCTCATTCTTGCAGGGCAGCTTGAGGACCTTCAGCGCTCTGATTTTCTTTCTTAAGGTTCTCTCATGCATGCATTCCAGTGATCTCTCTGTTCTTTCAGATCTCTCTCCCTCTCTCTCTTGTTTGCCAAACATGGGTCGACGTCCACACGCTCTCCTCTTACCCTATCCAGCTCAAGGTCATGTCCTCCCTCTCATGGAGCTCGCTCACCGCATGGTCTCCCATGGCTTCACCATCACCTTCATCAACACCAGCTTCAACCATGCACGTCTCCTCTCTGCCATGCCAACATTAACCTGTAACAGTACCAATCTTTCAATAAACTTCATCTCAATCCCTGATGGCTTGCAACCCGGAGACGACCGCAATCACATTGCAAACCTTTGCAAAGCCTTGACGACCATCATGCCTCTACATCTAGAAGAGCTCATAATCAAGATGATGCACGAGCAACCAGAACACGATAAGCCGACATGCCTCATCGCCGATGAGAGCATGGCGTGGGCTTTCGATGTTGCTAAAAAGACCGGCCTCCGTACCGCCGCCTTCTGGCCGGCCTCCGCCACAACTTTCACCAACATGAGGAACATCCCCAAACTCATTCAAGATGGCATCATCCATGAACATGATGGTAGGACGTTCTACAAGTCTGTTTATTAATCATACCATCCTCTGCTATATATCCTACTCGATGTCAGACTAATATGACTATATATTATTGCTAATATCAGGATCGGCGAAAACGCCAGGGGTAATTTTCCGACTAAGTCACGGGATACCTCCGATGAACGTCGATCATCTCTCTTGGAACTGCTTCGTCAACCCTGAATCAAATAAGGTGATCTTTCACTATGTTTACAGTAACAGAGAGTCAATCAAGAACGCAGAGTTTGCCGTCGGCAACTCATTCTACGAAGCTGAAAAGCCAGTGTTTGATTACTTAAACTCTTCGAAGATACTCCCTATAGGACCATTGCTCTCTGGCCGGAGATTTGGGAAGCCTGCCGGGATTTTCTGGGCTGAGGACACAACCTTAAGGCATGGCTAGATGAACAAGATGTTAATTCAGTCATTTATGTTGCTTTTGGAAGCTTGGCAATATTAGATGAAAGACAGTTTCAAGAGCTTGCTCTAGGCTTAGAGCTCACAGGCAGGCCATTTTTATGGGTGGTGCGGCCAGACATTACCGGAAAGGCTATCATCGATTTGCCGAAAGGCTTCAAAGATCGAATCGGTGACCGGGGAATGGTGGTACAGTGGTCTCCTCAGCAGGAGGTTCTTGCACACCCTGCAGTATCATGTTTCATGTCTCACTGTGGATGGAACTCAACAATGGAGGGTGTGAGCAGTGGTGTGCCTTTTCTTTGTTGGCCTTACTTTGCTGATCAACATCTCAATCAGACATACATTTGTGATGTTTGGAAGACTGGTTTGAAGATGATCCCTGATGAGAATAATATGATCACAAAGGAGCAAATCAGAGATAAGGTTGAAGAGTTGCTTGGTGATGGAGAGATGAAGAAGAGAGCTCTTGCAATGAAGGAAATTGCTATTAAGGGTGTTGAGAAAGGAGGGTCTTCTTTTGAGAACTTTAACACCTTTGTTAGTGCCATTAAACAGGAGGTTTGATTAGTAGCTTATTTGTTTCTTCATTAGTTGTGTTCATCATCATGGAAATTAATTATATGGTACATGTATAATAACAGGAGGGTCTTCTTTTGAGAACTTTAACACCTTTGTTAGTGCCATTAAGTATATTTTTCCTTGTAACAATTCAAACCTTGAATGAAATACAAGTATAATAAATATATGGTACATGTAGAGTACCAAACAAATACAAGGAGAAAAAAATACTCAATTTTTGAAAAGAAGCCTTAAACATTAAATTAAAGGACAAGTTGAATAAAAAGTTGATGAACCATGCTCATATGATGAAGAAAAATTATGAGCGTGTGATGTTATATAGAAGGGACAAAAGAGGAGCAAATTAATTAGTCATAGAGGGTACACAACTAAATTGTTAGTTTGATTGTGATAAATTTGTTTATTAGATATTGTGGATCAAGTGTGATCTTGAAAAGCCACTTCAATGAATAAATTAATATTGTCGGTTTATCTTGATATGGTTATTTAATAAAAATGTTTACTTTTAATATTTTATTAAAAAAATATTAGATAATAAATAAAAAGTTAATTTAAGAAGATTGAAAATGACAAGATGAATAAATTAATTAAGAACAAGTGAAAACATTAGGACTTATCGAATACCTCTAATAATAAAATATTTTTTTTATATTATATTTAGTTCTCAATTGAAAAACCACTACTTCAGGGGCAACAAATTTGGGCCTTTCCACGCAACGTCAGCTCGGGCCTCATTTTTTTGGAAAGAAGTTACCCAATGACTTGAAGTACTCACTCAGAATCTGATGGCCAAAGCGGGAACATGGAACACACTTTACCTCTGGGAAGATAACTGGATAGATGGAAGCACAACACGAACAACCAATCCCTAGCTATACGATGTGGCCAGAGACAAGAGACATATAATCCACGAGGCTAGGCAACAACTTGCACAAGAAAACCCTATTCTTCATGATGGCCCGTCACTGAGAAGGAAATAGAGAAACTTGCACAACTACTAGGAGTATACAAGATTGTCCGGTGGCACAACGAGACTCTAGACGTTGGAAACTCACCACCCTGAGAGATTTCACTGTTTGATCCTTCTATCACTTGCTCATGGATAGTGGTATCAGACCGAAAATCGGCAAGAAATTCTGGAAGTAGTCCTGCCAAATCAAGGTTAAAGCCTTCGTCTGGCTCACCATGAATAACAAAATCCTTATCTTAGACAATCTAAGGAAGCGAGGATGGAGCGGTACGAGGACGATATGTTACTTATGTGAAGAAAGGGAGGAAATGGTAGAACCCCTACTTCTACAATGCCGATACACATCAGGTGTATGGCAACACTTCACACAGCTCTTTTAGCTAGGTGTCATGCTCCAACAGATACAAGATCTGTGGAGGAGAACAACAATCACCAATCTACTACCCAGGGACGCCCGCATGGGGTGGAACCTTCTAACTATGGCTATTGCATGGACTGTGTGGTTGGAGCGTAACAGGAGATACTTTCATGACAAATGACGTGTTTTCATGAAAACAGTCTGTGATATCGATTTCCTAACATTGTCTTAGTTTGATGCAACTCACCGACAAAGAGGCCAAAGCTGGTGGCAATGGAGTCTATTGTGAAAAAGAGCCTCGTGTTTACCAGGGAGGATGCCCAGCACTCGCCAGGGAGGAACTTTGAAGACACCCAGGCTTGAATGAAACAAATTACCCTAGGGGTTCTTCACCACGAACGTATCGGATCCATCTAAGGATCCACTTATGTATCTCTTAAATCGTATTAAATAAATGAATGTGGTTTATCCATTTTATCAAAAAAAAATTATATATATATAGGGTCATGATATGGTGCGGTCGACCTTATCACTGTGCAAGTGCGGTTGCCTCTTTTGGGCCCACTTGCACAGTGTTTTGAGGAAATCCAACTGTATGGATGGAAAAAACATCGAAAAATAAGCTAGCATGTCAATTTTTATACAATTTGGGAACTTGTAGAATCTTAACGGGTGAAATTTTGAACCGGTAAGATTTTTATAAATTTTCACCTGTTAAGATGAAGACCCTACAAGTTCCCAAATTGTATAAAAGTTGACATGCTAGCTTATTTTTCAATGTTCTTTCCATCCATACGGTTGGAAATCTTTCAAACATGCTCCAAGTGGGTTAAATTGAAGGCGGCAATCGTAAATGAACAAGATTTTCTACTTAATCTACCTTACCTTATATATATATATATATATATATATATATATATATATATATATATATCAACCAATGTTTCTGAAATGAACTCTTAAACAAAATCACAAATAGATATACCATTATCCAAAAATCATTTATTAAATAAAATTATTAAAACTCTTAATAAATAAATCATCTCAATACAGTACCCCGCAAGATACAAGATCTATGGGGACCTTAATCATAGGCTCATTTCAAGGGAAATACGTCTAGGGTGGAACCTACTGACTCTAGCGACAGCCTGGAGCATATGGCTGGAAAGAAACCGATGATGCTTTTATTATAAACAACGTGTTTACCAGAAGCTCATCCATGATATTGATTTCTTAGGGTCGGTTTGATACGCGAAAGAGAACAACACAAGAGTACAGTACAGTACAAGTGGTTGTGGGACATCAAACCTGTTTGTACTGTTTTTTGTTTGATATTCAATGAACAGCACAAAACTTTTTGTGTTGTTCTCCTTTTGTTTTGCACAAGTACTGGACAAAAAACTATAAAATTACTATAATACCCTTGTGCTTTCTTATGTTGTTTTGGAGTAAATTTTTTTAGAGTTTTAATATAAGTTGGGGGCAAAATTGTTTTTAACTTGAGGCCATTGTTGTAATTTTAATATAAGTTGGGGGCAATGTTGTAATTTTTAATATAGATTGGGAGCAAAATTGTCTTTAAGTTGGGGGTATTGTTGTAATTTTAATATAAGTTAGGGGCAAAATTATGTTTAAGTTGGGGGCATTGTTGTAATTTTAATATAAGTTAGGGGCAAAAATGTCTTTAAGTAGGGAGCATTGTTGTAAATTTAATAAATTGGGGCAAATTTGTCTTTAACTTGAGAGGGCAATATTGTAAGTTTTTAATATAAATTAGGAGCAAAATTGTTCTTAAGTTGGGGGCATTGTTGTAATTTTAATATAATTTGGAGGCAAAATTATCTTTAAGTTGGGGGTATTATTATAATTTTAATATAGGTTGGTGGCAAAAATGTCTTTAAGTTGGGGGTATTGTTGTAAATTTTAATATAAGTTGGGGTTAAAATTGCACTACAAGAAAATAATGATTTACCCACGGACAATTCCGTGGGTAAAACTGCCAAAATCCCTGGGTAAAACATCTTACCCAGGGATTACCCACGGATGGTGGTCCCTAGCTATATCGCTCATGGGTAAACCATTACCCACGGATTTTTTCATCCGTGGGTAATGTTCCCACGGACCAATCCGTGCGTAATTAATTTATATCCCTGGGTAATTAATTCCTAGGATTCGATAAAAAACCAGGAATTACCAACGGATAGACCCTGGGAAATCCCTGGGTAAATTATTTGTAATACCCAGAATAAATCCCTGGGAAATCCCTGGGTAAATCTACTATACTCCTTGAATAATCACTGGGTAATCCCTGGGTAAAGCTCTTGTTAATAAGATGAAATCCCTGGGTAATCCCTGGTAAATCTCTGGTTACTAATATGAAAGCCCTGGGTAATCCCTGGGTAAATCTCTTGTTTATAATATGAAATCCCTGGGTAATCCCTGGGTAATTGTAATATGAAATTAAAAAAATTTGGGCATTTTATGGGTATTTATTGAACCTATAACCATCAAATCACAAATTCAAATATATTTTAAATAGCAATATCTCACATTTTAATAAAAATAACACTACATAAATATTTAAGACATCAACAAATTCCATTAATGTGTAAGCAAAACAACAATACTTAAGTATTTAGGACATCACCATAGCAATATATAAGTATTTAGACAAGAAAAATAAAATCGTGAAAATCTAAAGGTTTAAGTAATCCTAGGATCGTCATCATCATCTCCATTCCTTGTACTTCCGTCTTCCTCTTGTTGATTGTTACTTGTACTTTGTGGTTGATGAGGAGGTATACCAATGTGATTGCACAACATGTCTATTGTTCTTTTCAAGCCAACTATCACGTTGTCTTGAGTCTCTAGCTTGTTGTACAAAGTTGCCAACTCATTTTTAAGTTGTTCTTGATTTTGTGTTTCATAAGAACTTGCAGTTGACTTCATTGCATTTGTACCACCAACACAATAATAAGAAGAAGCTTGAGATCCAAGACCGTACGTACGTCCCTTTTTCTCACCACCAACTGCCTGGTAATAAAGTGAAACCTCATCTATTGGAGGAGGATTATCATTTCCAGATCCAGAGATTGTTTGAGATGCATCTCTCAAACTCAATAATTTATCCTATATGTACAACATAAAATATATTAATAAATGACTAAAAAAATTATTAAAAGTAGTAAAAAAATAAATTACATTGATTTAAAAGACTTTAAAAACTTACATTGAGTGATTTAGACTTTTCATCAATAAAAGTTTGTCCATCATGCTTCTTCGTATGAGTATAGGGAAACAACTCATGTGGCGAAGGAATCCGACCTAATGAAGATGCCTATAAGAAGCACAAAATATACACTTTAGCTATGATAATTTGGTTCACAATAAAAGCACATGAAACTTAAGACATATAAAAAACATTCTTTGTAAACAAAAGGAAAAAAGTCAATGTACTTCAACAAGCACAAACTTATTGAGCATGTAACTTGATTATATTTATACTGCAACAATCATAAACCCATATATTGTTACAAGCATAAAACAATTCAACATGCAAACAAATTGTATTTATACTTACAAGCCTCTTCCCATGTTCAGCATAGGATACTGATCCTCCAGTATGAGATGATGGCCCTTCAATACTTCGCCGATTTTTTGAATTTTTTTCTCGTTTCATCTTAAAATCAGGATTCTCCCAAGCTGTTTTCCAATGTCTCCAAACATCTTCAGACATATATTCTGGTTTTTGTTCAGACTTTCTTATATCCTCTAAGTAAGAAGTCACTATATCTTTAATGAAGCTTTTACAACCCATGCTGTCTTCACTTGTGCCTCTATTGAAAGATCCCACATACAATGCTTCTACAAAACAATAAAAATATTAATATTTAATTTTGTAAACAAATTGAAATAAATAACTTAAGTTCAAAATAATAATACCCTAAACTCTTCAAAATACAAGTCTTTGGTAGCTTGTGAAATTGTTTTCCATGTGTAGCCTTCAGTGTCCACCTTTTGCTTGAACACCTTTGTTATCACTCGTGAACATTTGCTAGAGGGTTCTAACTTGTTACAATTATAAACATATAAATGCAGTAATATATTATACCATATAATCAATTTATTTGTAATACTTACATTCCATTCACAACCATGATGCGATGTCTACCTCCATTGTAGGTCGCATCTAGTGGGTCATTACTAGCCTGAGATAATGTAGGAGTAGAAAAAATAGCATTTGGGACGTTACTTGCAACATCACACGAGGCATGTGCAGGATTAGATGTCTCATTTGCAACATTGTTAAGCTCAATGGCATATGTGCAGGATTACATAAGTGCAGCTCTCATATGAAAATTATGCTTTTTAGAAACATCATATGTAAGCACACCAACATCCCAAAGATTCTTTAATTCTGCTACCAAAGGTTGCAAGTACACATCTAATTTCTGCTTTGTATTTCTTGGACCAGGTACAATAATAGTTAAAAACATATAAGGCTCTTTCATGCACATCCATGGTGGCAAATTGTATGGTGTAACAATGACAGGCCAACAAGAATATTGCTTACCTGATTGCCCAAATGGTTGAAATCCATCCATACATAACCCCAGTCTTACATTTCGGGCCTCTGATGCAAATGATGGATTTATGCGATCAAAATGTTTCCACGCCTCAGCATCTGATGGATGGCACATGACACCATCCTTTTGATCATGCTCATCATGCCACCTCATGTGCTTAGCCGTGACTTCTGAAGCATACAACCTTTGTAGCCTGGGTGTAAGAGGAAAATAGTACATCTTCTGATGTGGTATGTCAATCTTCTCTCTTGCGGAAGTACTCTGTCTACTTTTATATTCACAAAACTTGCAACTTTTTCTGTCAATATCCTCATTCCAATATAACATGCATCCATTGATGCAACAATGGATTTTTTCACATGGAAGACCTAAGTCTGCAGCAAACTTCTTTGTTTCATAAAAGTTGCCAACCAATTTATTATTAGTTGGTAATACTTCATTCATAAATTGCAACATCGCATCATAACATTTCTCTGACATGTGAAACTTCGGACTTGATATTCAACAATCTTGCTTAGCGGAACAACTGTGAATGCTTGGAACAACCCTCCCACAATGGTTCATCGGCTATATGAAGCATGTCATATAATCTTTGAGTTTTTGGATCTGGTGTTTCCTCCTCATGTACACCACAATGTAGAGGTAAATTGGAACCAATCGCGTCCATGACCATGTTGACAAATGGATTTGATCCTTCAGCTTCTCTTGTAAAAGATGAATTACTCCTTGTTTGCGTATAGTTTGACATAACTAAAGATTCCCCATGGCAAACCCATTGATAATAATCCTTGACAAATCCATTCTTAGTAAGATGCAACTTAACTTCATCCACTAAAAGAAACCTTCGGTTCTGACATTTACAACAAGGGCATCTTATTTTATCACCATCCATAAATGTTGGTTGATGACAAGCAAATTCAACAAATGACTCGACTCCAACCAAGAATTCAGGGTTAACGTATCTACGTCCATCTATAAGTCTATTATACATCCATTCCCGGTCAGTCCTCATTAAAATCCTTTGAAGATAGTAGTAACCTGTGAAAACGATACAATCCATAACATTTCCATAATCACTTATAGGAGAATAATCTCATAATACAAATGTAAGACAAACTCATTAGTAATAAATAGTTATTCTAGTAAGAATAATTTCATAATACATATATATGGATAATTTTTTATGAGAGTAATGATTAAAAATGTTTTTTTTTTAAATATGGATGGTAGGTAAATAATCAAATTGAAGAAGACAAAAAAAATATAATTTTTGAAATTATAAATTATTTTCCATCTCAATACTCTTATAATTAATATTTAAAATATTTATATTCAAATTAAATATAATCAATGTTTATTAAACAATTAAAATTTTGTTTATTTTTGCATTTTCCAGTAATACAATTAATTAAATTTTTTTAGTTAATAAAAATTATTAACATATCCTATTACCCATGGTTTACCCACGGTCCCTTTACCCACAGAAACTCTCATGAATAATCTATGGGTAAATTTTTTAAAAAAATTCACGTATCCTATTACCTAGGGATTACCCACAAATGTATTACCCATGGAACATATCCCTGGGTAATCTGTGGGTGACATTGTGGAACCAAAGTCCCCTTTCAGTTACCCACGGATTACCCATGAAAGCAGTACCCACAAACAACTTCGCTGGGTAATCCGTGGGTACATTATATTTAACAATACTTACCCACGGATTACCCACGGATATTTTAACCACAAAAGAGTTCCCTGGGAAAGCCGTGGGTAATTTTAAGGTGGGAAATACCCGCGTTATTTACCCACGGATTACCTAGGGATGTATTGTCCCTAGGTAAATCTCTGGGTAAATTCGTGTCTATTCCCCGAGTAAAAGTTTATATATCTTTAGTTTATCATTTCCTTGCTATTCTGTGGGTATTCCCTGTGTATTTACCCAGGGAACGTGTCCGTGGGTAATTATCCCTAGGTAAATCGTTATTTTCTTGTAGTGAATTGTCTTAAAGTTGGGGGTATTGTTATAATTTTTAATTTAATTTAGGTGCAAATTTGTCTTTAAGTTGTGCTATCCCTCGCTTAAAAATTTGTACCGTATATTTTGAGTGACAAAAATTTCAACCACTTGTCCATACTTTCAAACCACTTTTTGTCTTTGTACCTTTTGCTCAGTTTGTAAATTAAACAATGAATGAAAAAGTTGTTCTGTGATGTCCCCCATTTTTTGACGTATCAAACGGACCCTTATTGTTCTCTTAGTTTGATGTAGTCTATACCTCTAAATGGCCAACGCTGATTTTGATGGAGTCAATAGTTAAGCGGAGCCTTGTGTTTACAAGGGATGAATCTCCTTAACATTAATTAACTAGGGTAGGACTTCGAGGACCGCACCATGAGGGAGAAGGAATCGAATAGCCACCATGTTTTTTAGTTGACATGTAATAGGGCCCAAGAGCCCAAGGGGTGGTCTTATGGAGAGCCTTTATCTTATTCTTGTTCGTCTTTTAGCCAACTATTAATTAATGGAGTAATGATATATCCTCGGAATAGCTTTCATGAAATCTTCATAGGAATGACGTGCCACGTCAATCGTCCTTTAGTCATTCCACTTAGCCCATTTTAAAAAAAAATTAAAAAGAAAAAAACCATAATTCCTCCCCTTCCTCTTCTTCACGCGAGCATCTCCCCACCCGCGCCACTCTTCTCTACCTGCTTAGGCCTCCAAATTCATGCAAAAATTAAGCCCCCCAAACTTTCCACATATCCAACCTCACCCTTTAGAGGGACACCTGTCTTGGAGCCCTTCTTCATAGAAAATTTTGGAGATTAGAACCACTTTGATCCAAGTCCAGTCCTCCTCTCCTCCGATATCTTGTTATTTTTCTCGATCAATCTCTGTTTTATTGTAATTTTTTTTATCTTTATTATTAATATGGTTATTTTCCATCTTTATTATTAATAAGCTTGGAGTTGATGATGAAAGTTTTTTTTACATAAATAAATAAATAGAAATCCTTTCCCTGCATACCTAATGCAGGAGGATTTGAGCCAGATAATGTATTTCAGTCATTTGGCCATAACTTTGGCTACGGGTGTCGGAATCACACATCTGACCCCAATCTGGAAAACTGACTTTGGCGCGCACACCAAAGTCACCAAGATAGGCTTGGTGGATGTCGTCTTCAAATTCAAATCCCACTGTTTTCCCGTCAGATCGTCGTTTAGATATTTTTAACTAATTTTAGTAATAAATCATTTGTCAAATTAGGAAGTGATTTGAATATGATTTGGTACATATTTGTGGCTAATTAGTTATTTTATTTAGAATTTTCATTTGAATAATTTTTAGACTTTTGCCTTTTTGGTGAAATTTCCAATAATAATTAGATTCTAGGGTTTCAAGCTATAATTAGTCCGGTTTGTGGACTATCTTTGTTTTTGGGGAGTTTTTGTTTAATGAAATTTGATTGAATTTTATAGATATTCTTTGGTTCTTTTTGATTCTTTGTCGTCTTCCTTACGATCTCCCTTGGATTCGATAAGCCCGCGGGATAATCGCTACCCTGCTCGATGTCAATACCTGCTTCAAATGATTATAAATAAGTTTTAATAATTTATACATTTGATACTTGTGTCTGCTCCCCATTTGCTTGGATGATTAAATTAAAAAAAAATGATTATATAATTCTTGTAAAACTTAGAATTCAATTAGAATGAATCACAACCCAACAGTACTCAAAGTATTGAACATCTCCAAGTATAAAAATCTTTGTTGAATTGTAGAGACTAAGAAACAAGTGTGAGTCCAGGATTCTCACCATAATGAAGATAGTAATGACTCGAAGGATTGTTAATAGGATCAATATTGTTCGTCACAATGAATTAAAAAAAATTGAAGAATCGTGAGATTGATGAAGGATCGTATGCCATCTTGAGGTTTCAACAAATGGAAAATGCCACCCGAAAACTTTATTCATCGACTTTGTTATTTTATATATATATAGAGAGAGAGAGAGAGCCAACAAAATTAACAAAATCATAACAAACTAACACCAAAACGTGACAAAGTAACAACTAAACAGTTGTACATGAATTTTTTTTTTTTTTTTTTTTTTTTTTTTTGTTTTTGGATGTTTCCAAAGTTACAAGAAAAGGTGGAATCTTGATAGTACAGCAGTACCCACTTGGTCAAGATTGAAGTTGAAGTTTGATATGAAGAAGTATAGATTAGTTCAATTTCAGTCATCTCCTTAATTTCATGTGACATCAATTCCTTAAACTCTCAGATTGTGGAAATATGAGAGAGGAAGATGAAAGAACATTTTAGTAATAAAAAGTAAAAACCACAAACCTCCAAAACCCATCCCTTGCCCTTATCTTCATCTTCCTATTCCCAACCTTTCTTCTCCTTGCCATCTTCATTCAACTCCACCATCAACAAGCCAACTCAAGTAATTAAGTCCTTACATTTTTTTATTTTTTCATTATGATCTTTTCATTTCTTCTTTTCTTTTTCCAAATTTTATAGTGACAGAGAAATAATAGAGAGGAAATTAAGGTTCTCTCATTCCAGTGATCTCTCTCTGTGCTTTCAGCTCTCTCCTCTCTTGTTTGGCAAACATGGGACGTCCACACGCTCTTCTCTTACTCTATCCAGCACAAGGTCATGTCCTCCCTCTCATGGAGCTCGCTCACCGCATGGTCTCCCATGGCTTCTTCGTCACCTTCATCAACACCCACTTCAACCATGCACGTCTCCTCTCTGCCATGCCAACATTCTCTAATACCAATCCTTCAATAAACTTTATCTCAATCCCTGATGGCTTGCAACCCGGAGACGACCGCAATCACATTGCAAACCTATCCAAAGCTTTGATGACTGTCATGCCTCTCCATCTAGAAGAGCTCATAATCAAGATGATGCACGAGCAACCAGAACACGATAAGCCCACATGCCTCATAGCCGATGGGACCATGGCGTGGGCTTTCGATGTTGCTAAGAAGACTGGCCTCCGTATTGCCGCCTTCTGGCCGGCCTCTGCAGCAACTTTCACCAGCATGAGGAACATACCCAAACTCATTCAAGATGGCATCATCCATCAACATGATGGTAGGTCTAATGTGTTTGTTTAGTCATACTATTTTGTATTCGTTGCCAGACTATTATGACTAATATGACTGTTATCTCTAATATCAGGTTCGGCGAAAACACCAGGGGTAATTTTCCGACTGAGTCCCGGGATGCCTCTAATGAACGTCGATCATCTCTATTGGAACTGCTTCTTTGACTCTGAATCAAATAAGGAGATCTTTCACTATATTTATAGTAGCATTGAGTCAATCAAGAATGCAGAGTTTGCCGTCTGCAACTCATTCTACGAAGCTGAAAAGCCGGTGTTTGATTACTTAAACTCTTAGAAAATACTCCCTATAGGGCCATTTCTCTCCGGCCAGAGATTTGGGAAGCCTGCCGGGGTTTTCTGGGCTGAGGACACAACTTGTAAGGCATGGCTAGATGAACAAGATGTTAATTCAGTCATTTATGTGGCTTTTGGAAGCTTGGCAATACTAGATGAAAGACAGTTTCAAGAGCTTGCTCTAGGATTAGAGCTCACAGGCAGGCCAATTCTTATGGGTGGTGAGGCCAGACATTACCAGAAAGGCCATCATCGAGTTGCCGAAAGGCTTGGAAGATCGAATTGGTGATCGGGGAATGGTGGTGCAGTGGTCTCCTCAGCAGGAGGTTCTTGCACACCCTGCAGTGGCTTGTTTCATGTCTCACTGTGGATGGAACTCAACCATGGAGGGTGTGAGCAATGGTGTGCCTTTTCTTTGTTGGCCTTACTTTGCTGATCAACATCTCAATCAGACATACATTTGTGATGTTTGGAAGACTGGTTTGAAGATGATCCCTGATGAGAATAATATGATCACAAAGGAGCAAATCAGAGATAAGGTTGAAGAGCTGCTTGGTGATGGAGAGATGAAGAAGAGAGCTATTGAAATGAAGGAAATTGCTATCAAGGGTGTTGAGAAAGGAGGGTCTTCTTTTGAGAACTTTAACACCTTTGTTAGTGCCATTAAACAGGAGGTTTGATTAGAAGCTATTTGTTCCTTAGATGTGTTCATCATCATGGAAATTAATCAAAAGTGAATGTTAAGTATATTTTCCCTTGTAACCACTATACTTCAAACCATGAATGAAATACAAGTGTAACACTGCCCAAACCAGAATCTGGCGACCCGACAAACCTTTGGAAGACAATTGGTGGGAAGGCTTCTAATTAAGTAACGCCCGTACAGGCCTACATTCATTATCCTTGGCAACATCCCTAAGCATTAAAAAAAAGCCCGAAACAAACTCTAGAAAAATAAACCACTAATAAAGCCTGAACCCTTGACAAAGATCAGGGAGGCGGAGGGACTTGCAACTATGGTATAGATCCCCGAGGGCATCGAAACAAACATTGAGTCTCCGGATTTCAAAGAATGGAAATTACTCACGGCAGCCAAGGCATTCAGTACATCTTCAGATGTGATGCATGGTAGAGTTAGAAGCAACCTGAGGAAGGACTTTTAGAAGCAACCGTGCCTCTCAAAGTCAAGTTATTTTCTTGGCTAACAAGAGAAGATAGGATCCTCATACTGGACAATCTTCACAAAAGGTCTGGCAGGGGGAGCACACAAAGTGCTACCTATGTGATTTAGAAGATGGGTCAGTGAATCACCTACTCATCTCATGCCCATATGTAGTCAGCATAGGGAGTCACTTCCACCACATGTTTGGGATACATTCCAACATTGATAACCTGCAAACCATTTGGGGTGCCAAGACCTCCCCCCATAGGATAGACAAAACCTTGTGAGGGGGATGGGATCTCACAGTAATAACAATTATTTGAAGTATACAAGGGAATGGAATATGCAATGTTTTCGAAATAAATCACATGTGTTTTAAAAATAATTCGTGATATATATCTCTTTCCTCATTTTGTCTTGGTTGAATGCGGCTCTAATTTCTAAATGACCGCACTAGAGGTGACAAAGGGCCTGATAAAAAGGAGCCTTGAATTCACCAACGACACGCCAGAGCGAACCGGAGAAGGCGACGAGGCCTTCGAGGATGTCATGAAAGCTATCCAAGAAAGGGTTAATTTGAGCCCTCACATACAACTCCTGAAAAGAACTCTTATCTTATCTCCTTCTTTGACTAGATCAAATGTAACCAAACTTTCATATCATAAATAAAAACACATTTTATCCATTTTTTTAAAAAAAGAAAAAATATACAAATTAACTAATAAGTTATATTTGAAGAATACATATCCAATATATATATATATTTTTTGATAAATGTGGATGCCCCTACTGTACTCCACCTTGGTAGTTTCCACCGCCTGTCCATAGTTGAGCCTTGAGATTTGACGGCGGACTTGAAAAGCCACCTACAGACGCTTTACGTCCAACCATTCTAGATAACGCTAGCATCCTCTGTCTTACCGCGGATGCTGGCACAGAATTAGGCGATGCATTGATCCACAAGAAGCTCAACAAACCCTTGAAATAGCTGAATCTAACTTGAGTACAGCTGAGGGTAAAAAACTTCGTCATGCATCAGGATAGATCTCTCTCAATTTATTAAATTTTTATTAGTAATAAAGAGTTTGAGGGAAGAAAAAATAAAAATAGTTAACATTCAATAAAAAAATATATAATAATTTTCTAAATGATTCATGTAAAATATAAAAGTTATTGAAGGATTATCGATAATTTATCACCATTGTAATTGATTCTGTTTCTATTTCCTTATTTTTATTTTTATTTTTAAAATTCCTTCTATAATTTTTTTGATGTTATTTTCATCAATAGAAACCTGCAATTTATTTGATTTTATCAAACAGTATTTTCACGGTGAAATTTGCTCTATATGGTTTTTTCTCTTGATAGATTATAAACTCTAAAACCAAGACTAGATACTTGTTTAATTAGTGAAAGATAGTACAAGGATGAACCATTACAACATATTCGTAAGTTTTAGGTAATGAATTTGTAAGTTCCGTCGGGTTCGGTTGTCCGCCTGTTGTATCTTTGTTGTAACTTCTGTTGCAATTTGTTGTCAGGCTGTAACTTGTGGAGTTTCAAGTGTTGCAATCTCGTTAGTTCCGCAGGAGGTGATTGTGTGGCTTTTAAGGATAACCACCTCACAATGAATTGGGCACACTAGCAATCTCACAGCCTCTCATCACAAGACAAGGATCTATCAACACATCAAGAGGAGAGACACAAACAAAACAAACCACACACAATGGAGACAAGCGAGTTGGTAACCCAGTTCGACTAACCGAGCCTACATCTGGGGGGCCAAGCCCGGAGAAGATAATCCACTAAAGGTGTAGGGAAAACAGGAGTACAAGAGTTCCTCACTCGCCCAATCTATCATAAGCACCTCCACTCCTTAATTGACAATGATCACTATCACCCTCCTCTCCAAGGGACTACTCTAGTCTGCTCACCTCAATCCACCGAGTCCTCGGTCTTATATAGACACCTCTCTGTCTTCACGCATTTACAGCACCAGCCTCCACCTTTAGAATCTCCGAAATCTCCGTGACTGCCAAATTGGACTCCTTCCACATTTGGTTGTTGCAACTTAGTTGTAACAGTAATTGCAACACGACCCGGCTGACGAACTTGACCAAGGCTACAACATCCATTGCACTTCGACCTCGACACACCTCCAACCCTCCTGGTTGAGTTCCGAGTCTACTACGTCGGATCCACCCGATCCCAACCAACGCAACTAGCTGATCCACCTCTCTGTCGCATACTCAGCCCATCACGGTCGCACCCCACCATGGCGCGAGCTCTTCAACCTCATCCAAAACTTGATTTCCTCAATCACAGTTTTGGCTGTCCAATCTTCCTGATTTTCTCCTCAACAAGTTTACCAAACTTGGTCTTGATTCACCACCGTTTGGCCTTCAATAATGTCTCATTAGCTATCACCATATTTTTCTTCAATCATCCAAATATGGCCTTCAATTACCCCTTGATTTGGCTTCAATCAACCACTTGCATCATCCACCAATAGCTTGTCAAATCTAGTTTCCAATCAGTTCCCAATCAGTGCATGACAACTCTCAATCAGCATGCAATCCATTTGCATGGAATCTCCAATCACATAATAGCTCTTAATCAATGCAGCATACTTTCCAAGCCAAGCTTGTACTTCAAATCATATCTCCAATCAAGCTGCAAAGTATATTGAAATCCCTTGCCAAGTTTTGTTGCACCAAGCTTGCTCCTAGTAAATATGTTCGCCATGCATGCCAAGTATAGTCTTGCTATGTAGTGTCCTCCATGCTTTGACTTGTGCCTTTGTCAACCATGTCTTGACCTCATGCCTTTGACTTGTCAACTGTCTTGTTTACACTTGACTTGATCAACTCCCTTGTCTTGTCAACCTTGCCACATCAATATGTGCCACGTCATCACCATGGTGGTGTCAAGTAATGCCAACATATGTGCATTTGCACTAACATAATTGTTCTTCAATCTTCGTATACAACCGAAAACTTTGATTGCATATATATTTTGAAAAAGTGAATAAACCACATTAATCATTGAATATAGAGAAAGTTGTATATGATATCTGAGTGGCGATCCTGGTGGATCGTTTGCACCTGGGTATGATGGCCCCCTAACACATAGGTTTGGTTTCTCCATTCATTCCCGGGTGTGGTCGAAGTCTATCTCGGGAGAATGCCATGGATGTGGGTCTTCCTATGTGAGTACATCAGGCTCCTTTTAATGATGGACTCTATCACTATCAACTTTGGTTTTTTGGTCGCATGAATTATATCAAACCAAGAATGTTTTAGGAAGTTGATATATTAATTGCATATATAACATAGTGTTTATTTTCAAATTATATGTAACAAGCTTTGGACCCAATTAATTTGACATGATTTTCAAGGAATTTTTTTTTCCTCTTTTGTTTTCTTGTTTATACTGTTAATTCTTTTTTAATATCTTGTGTTGGCTAGCTTTCAATTTTTAAAAATCAAGGTAAAATCCAAATGGATTGATATAATTTACCTTAATTCAAAAATTTATATAATTGTAAAAAAAATTAATATATGAAAGCTAATTTGAAAAGGGCTAAAGAAAAAAAAATGAAACAATGAATTGGTCATGTTTTGAGGGATATATGAAAATTAATTTCTTTCTTTTTATTTTTAACTTTATTCCCTTTGTAAAATTATTTTATATTTTGAAAAACAAATATTCATATTTCATACAATTTCTATAATCTTAACACTAATCCAAAGCTCTAGAGATAAAATTAAAAACTCAAAAGATAGAACAAAAAAAGTATAAAGAAAGCAAAAGCATACTTGTAGAAAATTAAAACAAGAAATACCAACATTATAGAAACCCCTCTGAAACATCATCATCATCTTCTTCTTCTTCTTCTTCTTCTTCAAACATGTAGAAACTAAACCCTATTCTACCTTACATCTCTCTCTCTCTCTCTCTCTCTCTCTGGCAAACAAAAACTAATTAAGAAAAAGAAAAACACAAAGACATGAAGAAATTAATGGTGCATGGTTTCAAAACTAGATCTCTCTCCAAATGAAGAAGAAGAATAACACTAAGATATTACAACATGATCATGATCACAGATTTGCACCAAATGCTTCAAAACCTCCACTTGAGTCCTTAGCAAGAGTATATAACCAGCAGTGTCTTCAAACAACTGGTCAGCAGTGATGTTCTTCTTGTTGTCCTCTTTCATGGAGCTTCTTCTTGGAATGAGATCTTTCAGAGCTTGTAGCCTCTTTGCAACCTCTTTGTTGGATGCTCTTGTACTACTACTACTACAACTACTACTCTTTGTGCCATTCTCATCTCTTCCTAATTTCCTTTTACCACTACTACTTCTTCTTCTCTTTTTGAAGCTGCTTGTTGATGGACAGATGAAGCTCATGGTTGTGAGTTTGAGTTTGAGTTTGAGATAAAGTGTTTGTTGTGGGCATATATAGCTTAATCATGGTTGAGTTGGGGTTGGAGAGCATGCAGGGGTGTCTTTGGAAATGGCCCCTAACTTTCTTCAAAACTATGAAAATGACACTACTACTTCTAATTTTAGTGATATCACTTGTTCTAATTCTGCATGCTCAGAGATTGTTGTTTCTTTGTCTGCTTAATTTCTTTTAGATTTTCTTTTCATTGAATTAATACATAACATAAATGTTTATATTATTTATTTATTTTTTGGAAATAATAAATACTTGAAATTTTGCTAATTTGGATTTAATAAGGGCATGTCATGTTATGGGATAGTGTGGCATTTTGGTGAATAAGGGGAAGTTGGAGGGTAAATTGGGAAAAGGAAAAGAAAAGGGTGGTGAAAGGCTGGCAGGGGTGGGACGAAACATGTGGAGCATTCCAAATGTTTCACATGCTCTTTTCCCCAAACTGCCCCTGCCACCCTGCATCTCTCCCAGCATTTCTACACGTGGCCTCCAGTGCTTTGTTTGCCTTCAATGGTCCTTTTTACCCTCAATTCATTTTATTTTTTAATATATATATATATATATATATATTATAAATCTCAAATTATATTTTTTTAAAAAAATAAACAATTTTTATAGAATTTTCATCCAACCACTACTAAAAATAAAATTTGTAAAATTATTTTTTATTTTTTCATAAGATAAAAACAAACATAACAACAACAACTAACCCAACCATCGCACAAGCACGTGTGTTGGGTAATTTCGACGAAAGAAAGTTCTCTCAGATTCAAGGCTCTCTCTCCTTAACGGAAGAAAGCGGTTTGAATGATTGACAGGTGGCCTTGTAAAAGTTCTCACCAAATTCTAAATTCCTCACCGTCTATATACGTGCGATTGAGGGATCGAGGGTCTTTCCATCATGCAAAGCGCACACCCCTTGGGACAAATTCCTCTAGGGAGGAGGTCTTTATGAATTATGTCGAAAAAACATCCCAACAACAACAACTAAGCCTTAATCCAATAGATGAAGTCGGCTATATGGATTTTTTGGCTCTATGTCGCTCTGTCAAACAGTCAAAAACAAGATCCGGCTCGATATCTAAATTAAAAGAAATATATAACTTATAAAAAAAAAAATTATTTTAAAAAATAAAGATAATTTTATGATAGTAAAATTAAAGCAAGATTTTAGTATGAAAGAAAGAAAAAGAAAATATAAAAGGAAGAAAAGGGAAAGAATAAGGGTAGAAAGGGAAAAGGGGTGGTGAAAAGGAAAGAGCATGTGAAGGGGGGTTCAGGGTTGTGGGAAGAAAGAGGAAGCACATGGTAATCACATGGGAGATGTGCAGCCGCATGTCATATGTTATGTGAAGAAGAAGTGTGTGTGTTTTGTAGTCTGTGTGGATGTTTGTGGGGCACCCTCATGAAGTGTACCCAAATGTTCTCCACATTCCCTACACCTTTCTCCTTCAACTCTATCACTTGTCACTCTTCATAACATTTTTCTTTTTGCCTTTTTTTTTATTTAAATATTTGCCGACTTCTTATGTCGGTTAACATATTTTCGATGGTGTTAAAATTTTTTATTTTGATTTTTAAATTAGCAGACAAAGGACTGCATGATTTAGATTCAAAGGATAGATATAGGCTGCGTTAACAAATTTCGATATGCTACGCGTAGAGTAAGCTAGTAAAAGGTTCTCAATGTGTATCGTGTCTTTTCACGCTACGTAAATTTTCTACTCTGCCAAAGGAGGATTATCTACTAAAATGTAACACCTTTAAATAAAGAGCACATCATTACTATCTTATTTTCGATTCATCCCTGCATATATAACCAATTTTTTCAATTTTGTGATATATGTCGGTTAACATGTTTTTGATGGTGTTAAAATCCTTATTTTCGATCCATCCGGCATGTATAACCAATTTTCCGATTTTGTGATATATTTAGTTAAAAGTTGAAACTTTGTTTTGTTCTCCTTTTATTTCTGATGGTTTATTAGAGTTTTTGACATAAGTTTTGGTCATCTTCGACTAGAATTGTAAACAAGTCAAGTTTGATTGGGATGAGTATAACTTGTGTTTGAAATTAAAATCAAATTGATTTAATTTTTTTATTTTATTATTCACCAACTACTAATGTCTTAACATGTTTTTCATGGTGTCAAAATTCTTATTTTCAATTCATCATGTATGACCGTTTTTTTTTTTTTTTTTTATGTGATGTATTTAGTTGAAACTGTGTTTTACCCTAGTTTTGTTTTTGATGGTTTATTTCACTGATTAAAAGTTTTGACATAAGTTTTGTCATCTTCACCTAAAATTGTAAACAAGCTGAGCATTGGGATGAGTAAAGCTTGAGTTCAGAAATTAAAATCAAATCAATTTAATTTCAAACTCAAAAACAAATAGTTATGGAGCAAATTATGACATGATTTTTATATACTTCTATCAAGTAAAAAATATAAATTATATAATATATTTAAATAAATAAATTTATATTTTATAATTATTTAAATAAGTTAATAATTATATATTTTTAATTGTATTAATAATATAATAAAATAAAAAGTTCTACTATTATATATTTATTGTATAGATTATATAATATTTCATTATATATATATATATATATATATATATATATATATATAATTTTGAGAACTTTCCATGCTCAAAAATCTTGAAATTTTGTGTTGAACTTCAAGTTTTTACCGAACCTAATTTGAACTCTCACAAATACAGCTGGATTGTTTTACAACCTTATCTCCTACTATTTTTTCCTATAGTAATCAAACAATCAAGAAAATAAGTGATGCGATGGGATTTATAATAGATGGTTTTATATTTTCGTGAGATATAACTTGGCACACAAGTTTTAATTATAATAACTCAAGTCTTAAATGAATTGATTACTTTGTTATTGACTTCTTGTAATCAAACTCGATGAAGGAATATTATTGAGATCTTTTAGTACTGAAATATTCTGCTATGTGAAGGTTTTATTTCAATGATATACAATGTTTATTATACATAATAAAAAAATGAGTGAATTTAAGCAAATAATTTTTAAAATTTATTTTTATTAAGAAAAAAAGAAACATTTTATAAGAGGTGGCTTTTCAATATAAACCAAAATTATTTATATTTTTAAAAACATACAACCAATTCAAACAAATTAATAAAAAAAGAGTACAGCCCAGCCCAACCCAACATCAATGGCTTTTCGCATATACCACCCAATAAAATGATATTATATATATACATTTAGAAGTTTATTAATAAAATATTTAGGGGTGCATATGTAATTATATATGAACGGACGGTGGAGATCATCGTCTCAGCCAGTAGGATGATTACACGTGTTATAGTCACTTCTTCTACAAAATTTCCAATTCTCCTCGCCGCCGTCGGGACGGTAAAAGCGCCCCAAATCGCGAGAAAAGTCCAACATTTAACCCTAAATTCTTCTAATCGATCCATATTTCGTGGATCTCTGTGCCCCCTCTCCTCTTATCCTCTTCCTATTCGATCTCCTGGGTGTCTCTTTCTTCCCATTCGATGCCTCTGTGAGTTACCCTTCTTCTTTGTTTTCATTTTGGGCGTTCTTTCTGTTTTTTTGTTTGTGAGAAATGATTTTTGGTGGTGTGGAGTTTGATTTTCTGTAAAATAGTTGGATTTTGTTAGTGGTTTTGTCGTTTAATTTGGGTTTTTATAGGGTTTAGGGTTGGTAGTTGTGATCATTGAGTGTGTGTGATCTTATAAAGGTTGTGTTTTGAAGCAAGGACAGAATTTAAAAAGTCACGTTGTATGTGGTGTTTCGAATTGATAAAATAGTCTTGTCGTTTAATTTGGCGGATAGTGTGGTAATTGTGATTGTTACTGTTGATTAGATATGTAAACCCTCTCAAGATTGTGTTTTGAAGCAAAGATTGACTTCATGTATCCTTTTGAATTAATTAAGAGTCTTATGTTTTATTTTAGGATGGTTAGTTTTAGGGTTCTACTTGTTAATTGAATATGTAAACCCTCTCTAGGTTGTGTCTTGAAGCAAAGATTGATGTCAAGGGGCATGCACAGTTTGAAATGAGTGACTAGTCTTGTCATTTAATTTTGAGTATGAAAAGCTTCAGGTGATTATGAGTATGAGTTTGATATGTAAACCTTGTGAAGAATGTGTTTTGAAGCAAAAAATTGAAGTCTGCAGCATAAGTAGTTTGGAATTGATGAATAGAATCTCGTCATTTAATTTGAGCACGATAAAAATTTAGGGCTTGTTGTTGTGATTCTTAGTGTGAAATGAATAACTTGGAAGATTATGTTTTGAAGTAAATGTTGAACTCCTGGGGCATAGTGTTTTATCAATATTCAGCCTCTGACCTTCAATGATGTTGCAATTGTATCAGTGTTGTTTTGTACCATAATTTTGTAGGGAATGCATTTCCCCACATCTTGTTCCATGCACTGGATGATACATTTTGATGGAGATTATTGCATGATCTTCTTTGGGTAATTCACTCATAAACCCATACGTTCTTTCCAAATTCTAGGAACAAGAAGCTCCTTTTTAGGGCCTCCTTTGATAAGGGATTTCTGCAAGATGAATTCCTGGAATGAAGATTAGTTTGTGGAATTAGGGCGTAATAATACTTGGATAGATTGGCCTCGTATTCTTTGAATAGTTGTTATAAGTTGTTCATGTCGTGGATTATTCTTGTGGAAAACGTGTTTATTCCCTGTTAGAGGGAATAAGCTATGCTTTTGGCTATTCATGGATAAATTCAGTTGTTTGTATGCTATTTTTGAAGTTAACCCATCTATTGGCTTGTTATCTATTAAAACAGGCTTCCAACTTCACATAAATGAAGAGAGAATATAATGCGCAGTTCTGTTTTGTTTGCTTGTCTAAAAGTAAGGGGGTTTTAAACAATCAGTTCCATGTAAACTAGGAAGAGAGAGAGAGCAGTCTGATTGAGCCTGTTCTGTTGACAAAGAGATTCTTTACATGACATTATGAAAAAGTAACCAGTTAATTTGAGAAGGAAGAAAATACAGGTCATTCTAAACTTGTATGAAAATGTAGTGATTTTTATTTTGGATTCTTACTTTTGAGGACTATGATCCAAAGAAAGGAATGCTTTAGCCAAATGTTTACTAGAGAGCACACTTGGTTTACAACTGAGACTCTAAACTTATTACAACTATCAGACTTAGCAACATATTCAATGGCGATTGTAACATATTGGATATGGGAGGTTGAGAGCTTCAACATCAGTTATAAATATAGAATTACTAGGGTGTACCAATTTTCAAATTGGTATGTACTTATTTTGATTCATGGACAGACAGTGTTTGATTCTATTGTGAGGTGTTCTTACTAGACACAGTGATTCAATTTTTATCAACAAACATGCTGGCACTGGCATTCCTACTAATTAGACAAAAAAAAAAAGAAGCCTACAAATCTAACGTGCTTCCACTCCACATTTTGTATTATTCACTCAACTAATCTTGTATTGTGGTGTAATTTCATTACGTTGTTAACCTGATATAGAAGATACTTTAACTTCAAAGCAAATTGTAATTTACTTCAAGGATTTGCTTGCTCCTGTCAAAGTTGAAATTCCTGGATGGTTGTACGGTATTACTACAAGCATAATTACTATTTTTATATCCATTGATACTATTTCCAGGCTCATTACATCATATTACTAAAACATTTCTATGTTTCCATTTCATATTAATATTTTCTTCTTTTTATTCTCGTTTGGTGAATAAGACGTATCACTAGTTCTAAATTCTTACAGATGAACTTTCTTGCTGATCCTGCCTGAGAACATTCCCTATCTTTTTCTTAAAAAAATTGCTGGGTGAGTAAGAGGTATCACATGCAGATTGATTCCATTATTTCATCATCAGAGCATAACTTGTACTTTCTTTCTTTGGTGTCTTATGTTCTTTCTCCTGAGTTCTGCTCAGATTATCTGTTAGTGCGAGAATGGCCAAAGATTGGTCACATGGTGAAGTTCTGAAGGCCATCTTCCCTCTTTTGGATGGTAAAGATCTGTATTGCTTGCATGCTGGTATGCCGTCAGTGGAGAGATGATGTCGCCAGGGATGACTACTTGTGGAAATGTATCTGTGCCAGAAGATGGCCTTCTTTCTGCAAGAGACCTCACCCTACCCCCTCAGCTACCACAAACTATTTATAACCTTCTCAAGACCCTCCGCGGCCACAGCCTCTCCTCCCGCCAAGGCTATCATTCCAATGACTTGGAGTTCTACATTGATTTATGGTCTGAAGAGCAGTTGCTGTTCTCTAGAGGCAATCTCCGGGTCTGTACTCGGATGGGCATGAAGAATCCCTCCTGGCGTGCCTGAAGTCCTTAGGGTTCATCTGGATGGTCCTGATTACAAGATGGTGATGCATGTGGATCCTAGGTTTACCATTCCTCTCGGTCGGACCGTTACTGTGTCCATTCTCATCGGTCGGAAGGACACAAATGAGGTCGCATGCATTGTGAACCGATCAGTCTTTGATTATGTTGACGGAAGCGCCTTCAGGGCACTGGCATATGACTACCTGAAGTTCTCTCCTGGTCATCCATTCATCTCCGGAATCAGAGCTTGGGTTTCATTGCTTTTCATGGGTAACAGCAACGAGAACATCATCGATGTTTTCGGCATTGAGATAGACTTCTGTGATGCTGCAAGCTCTGAGACTGAGGTTCTGTGGCTTCTAGACATGCTTGACTGGAAATAAGACTTCTGTTTCTCTTGTAAATGAAGTAATGGAAAAACCATATAGCTCAATTGTACAATGGCTTAATGGGATTGGTTTGTTGTTCTGTGGATTAAACTGATATATATTTTCAAATAGAGACTTGTTTACTGTTAATACTTAAATGGCAGGTCATTCAGTTCACTCGCTCCAGTTTGGTTTAAATTGGCTGTTAATATTTGCCATTTAATGGTTTTTTTGTTTTTGTTTTTTTTGACATCGGCCATCTCTAGAGGGCATGTTCTTAGGTGATGGCAGCATTGGTAGCCGCTTCTCAATCACAAATGTGGATAAAATGCAGGACCTGAAATTGGGAGTTTTGCTGTTGTAGAGTCGAATTACTTAAATTGCTCCCTCATTTACATTTGGGAAGCGAGGCTTTGAAGCACGGGCGTATTCAGTCAATCGCTGAAATTATCCAATACACCTGGGATCCCAAATGATATGGCTAGACATGGTGACCAAATGGTCCTTTTGGTAATGCGGTGTTTTTTATTTACATCAATAAACAAATAAAGAGTATACAAAGATATCCACATCCTCTTTGGGATAAGACTTGTACTATTTTGGAACTAGGGTCAGATAGATCCATGTTGTTCTTGGGATAATAAAGTTTCTCTCTTGTTCCAATGTTTCTTTTTGGATAGATCATTGTTAGAGACAATTAATGAGGACATCTAAGCTAGAAAAATTATTTGTTTATACATCAAAAGCTTTAAAAATAATAGGATATAGGACTCTGTTTCTTTCATTGTTGTGTGTCTCTCTCCCTACACTCAACTGATTAATCAAGGAATGATGTAAAGACAACATCTCTGCTTAGTGTCCTCCCCTTTTTAAGCTATAAACTATGAATATGTGCATGGATAACATTTGGATTCATGTCATTTGTTTATATAAATAGGCCTTTCATGGCTTGCTCCTCCCTCTAGAATCAATTGCTTTCAAGTAACAATCCATCTAAAATGTAAGAATAATTAAAAAAGTCTAGTCCTTATTGTATAGAGTTTAAACACTAAGATCAGATTAAAAATTAGTTGTTGTCGAGCAAGGATTTGGCAAGACTTGTTGTTTGATTACTTGTAAGCCACCCAAAGAAGTTCAAAATAATATCTTAATGCGAGAAACATCGACATTTTACCTACAACAATTATATATATATTCCATGATATTGAATTTTAAGCCTCATACTTAAAAACATCTTAAAAACTATATATATATAATTTGAATTTAATTTCATGGAATTGAATTATTTATTTCTGTTGAAGATCATAACTTGCAAGAATCTATTTTGAAAAGAGTTGCACTAAAAACTTTTAATTAAAACATATTTAAATGTATCTCTTGATGAGGCTCCAAAAAGTGAAAGATGGACATGTTTGTAGTTTGTACACAAAGTGAAGGCTAGTGAGTCATGCCGGCAACGGAACACAACCTTTACAAACCATCTAATTTCCTTAAAAAAAAAATGCAAGACTTTATAATTCTCACAGAATTCATATGCTCAAACACAACAATTTTATGCACATGAACTCACTAATCTTGTTTTAAATATGATACTTTTGCTTAATCTAAAGTTGTAGAGAACGGCTATAACCAATATATATAATAAAACTTTCTATTCATTGATAGAAATAAATTTTTGGTGTAATTAGTATTTATTTATTTTCACCCAGAAAGAAAGCAAAGAATTTTTTTCCAAAAGTTCTAATACGTTGATGACATGACATTCCTCTCCTCTCTAGGGTCAGAACTTGGAGGGCAGTGGTGAGCCCTCAGTCGAGGCTCAAAATAAATACCATTCGAGGCTGTTCGAGCTCGAGAATTTACCGAATAAGTTTCTTTCGAGCTTCGGCTTTCGATTTTAATTTGGCTTCGAACTCTGCTCAAGTAAAATTAAGAACTTAATTATAATTTTTAAATCTCAGCTTAGTTTTAAATTTAAAACTTATTTATAAATTAATTTTTTATATTATATATTATATGTCAATACTAAATATTAAATATTTTATTCATATATTATAATATTTATTAGTTTTTAATAATTTTATTAAATTTTATTGTTTTTTTAATAATATTTACATTATATATTAATATATTAATATTAAATTTTTGAGAACTTTCGAATTTGAAATTTCGATCGAATTTCAATTTCGAAATTAATTTCAGCTCGAAATTGAAGCTCGAATTGGCTCAGTACAGAAAATTTCGAAATTAGTAGAGGAACTTCGAGCTTTTTCTTAGAATCGATCTAGAAATTTACCTTTAAGATAGAGCGATCATTTGCCTATCCCTCTCCATGCCTTGCCATGCCTCTAATTTAGTATCATCATCATGACTTGCCAATTACCATGGCTCTAACTTGCCATATAAAAGCTCAATTTCTTTTTGATAGCATTCATTTTGCCATAAAAGCTCAAATCCTTATCAACCCATTAACCATCCACAAAAGTTGAAAACAAACAAAAAAAATAAAGTCATTCAATGCCTTTTATGTGGTTCACACTGAACAAATATTAGCAATAATGGATAAACAGAATTGCTAGGTGGAAACTTAATAAAACAAAACATGATTTATTAGAAGAAGAAGTAATAGTAGTAGTAGTAATAGTGATGGGTGGTGGCATGAGGTGGTAGGGAATGCCATGCAAAAGTTAAGGAGTGAAGGCACTGTATTTGTCCACTACTAGAAATGCTTTATCGGCTATGCGTGTGAACAATGCTAGATATGCTTCCCATTTTTCCCTTGTCACTTTCCTCTCTTCTCTTCCTCCATTCATACCTCTCTCTCTCTCTCTCTCTCTCTCTCTCTCTCTCTCAATATATATATATATATATTGACATTGTGTGGGTTGGAGTGAAGAGAGTTGTTGTACTCTGATTCTCTGTGTTCATACCTCTCTCTCTCTTTCTATATATATCTATCTATGAATCTATTTATCTATACATATGTATGCCATTGTTTGTGACTTGGAGAGAAGGAGAGTTGTAGCATAGAGTGGCATTGTATACAAGGTCATAAATTCTCCTTCCTGTCATCCAAATTTGTTCCTTTCTGTCTGTCTGTCTCTCTGTCTGATGAAAGATACATTGTATTAAGAATGACTCAATTGCATAATTGAGTGAAGATTCTTGGTATGCAGGTTTACTGAGATGGCATTCATGTGTTTCTAAGAACCCAGCACCAAAACAAAAATACATCCCCCTTCTCTTTCTCTATATATATATGTGTGTGTGTGTGTGTAGTGTTGTATTATATATAGAGTGGGAATAGTAACAAGGTTCTGTATTCTCCTTTTGTATCAATAGATTGTTTGCATGATAATGGAGTGGAGGGGAGTATTTGGGATACTGTTGGTTGTTTTGGGAGTACAGACATGTTTGGTGACAAGCCAAGGATTGAAAAGGGGGAGTTTCCCAAAGGGGTTTGTCTTTGGGACTGCCTCTTCATCTTATCAGGTTTGTGTCTTCTTTTTCTTTTTCATTGTTTGTTGATTATGTTTTCATTGATGAAAAAGGGAAATTTTATGTTTGTTTTCTTTTGGAGACAATAACAAGAATCAGTTAGAGAGTGACCAAAGAGATGATGGGGAATTGGGCAGTCCCTGAAATCAAGCTGATTCTTTGACCAATTCAATGCAAAGATGGGGATTCAGATTGAATGTGAAAACATTCAATTAATGGATTTCTTTGTAGATTAAATGTTTCTCTTTTTTCTTTTATGTGATATGTTTGCAGTATGAGGGAGCAGTGAAGGAAGATGGAAGAGGACCCACAATTTGGGATACATTTGCTCACTCATTTGGTAACTTGAAATTTCTGAATTCTATGAATGTTTAAGAAATGAAATCTTAGAATTGGGAGTAAAGCAAAACTCACTTTGCAGGCAAGGTGATTGATTTTAGTAATGCTGATGTTGCTGTGGATCAATACCATAGATTTGAGGTTGAAATTAATGTGGTTTTTTTTTTCTCTTTTCTGATGAATGTTCATTAAATTTTCAGTTTGTTTCATCAAGTTTGATGATTTTCAGTAATTGATGGTTCAGGAAGATGTGCAACTTATGGCAGACATGGGAATGGATGCTTATCGGCTTTCGATAGCTTGGTCCCGTCTTTTTCCAAGTAGGAACTATACTAATTTTGATGAAGTATTTGTATAGAAAATTTTTCATGAATTTTGTCTCCATTGTTTGTGTAGATGGGACTGGAACAGTAAATCAAGCTGGAATTGATCACTATAATAGAGTTATCAATGCATTGTTAGCCAAAGGTTGGTGATAATGATCATCTTATTTGAATAAATGTTCTTCAAGATGAACAATATGAACCTTTTGATGACCATGATTTGTAGGAATTCAACCATATGTGACACTCTACCATTGGGATTTGCCTCAAGCCTTGGAAGACAAATACAATGGATGGCTTGATTCTCAGATAATGTATCACTGTTTATCCGATTATGTTTATCGGTTAAGAGAAATTAGTGATAACCAGAAAAGTAATATGTTCTTTGTTGGTCAAAGTTAGTGGCTGTGGTTTACATGTCAAAAGTGGTAGCCAACAACTCAAGCTAGCTGAAATCATCACAATAATTGCGGTGAAATTTGAGTATTTGTTATTGTCAGCGAATAAGCATGTGCATTCGACCCCTACTCTCTTCTTACTCTATAAGGCAAAAGGAAGCTCTCTCCTTACCTCAAGAAATGCACCACAACTTGAAGTGAGAGTTGAAGGGAAGAAGTGGGGAGAGAAAGAAAGCATTGTAGAGAGCTCTAGGTGATTTTCCTGACTCTTTGGGCAGAGATTAATTGTAACTCACCGAAGTTTTTCCCACTTGAGTGAAATGCCCTTCTATCCTCGCCTTTGCAAGTGGTTTTTTACCCCTAATTCATTTGTAGTGGGTTTTCCAACGCAATATCGGTCAATGTCCCTTTATTTTCCGATTATTATTTTCATTCTCTTCTTTGTGACCTCGCCTATAACTGTCAGGTCACTTATATTTACTACAACAAGTTCGCAGTATCGAAGGCTAAGTATTCGTTTGGGTGCTTATATCTACTTATCGTATGCACTCATAATGCTAATTATGTGTTTTATCCCTCCACATCGTAAAAATAAGTTAGATTTATTATTCACCCATCAATCGAACCTGGGAACCGGGGGATTAACGCTTTCCTCTGGAAGCTACCGCCTTCATAATAAAAGCAACGACAAGTGAGAGTCGGAGATTGAAAAATTCAACGGGGTAATTCTCACCGTGGAAACCTAGAGCATGAAGGCAATCCCTCGAGGAAGGATAATTGCTTGAAGCCGCCATTACAATGAAAGGCCGGTGGGGTTATACAACGTGATGATCAAAGTGGAGCCGGGAAATGGAAGCAGGAACGCCACAGAATATCTGAATAATAAATTCATCCTCGCGACCACTGCGTCGATGGTGTTCCCTATCAAGTACTCGAGGAGAAGAAGACTCACAAGGAGATTTGGGATCACCTCACTGCTCTAAGTCAGATCTGAGGCTGCAAGTCACTCCACAATAAGATTTTCCTTAAGAGGGAAACCCCCTCTATACTCACCGTATGGTGCAGAATCTTCATGACCCATTGGTGACGCATTTTGAGCACCCTCAAATACCGCAGCTGAATACTCTATTTTCCCAACTTACATCATTGGGACACAAAATAGAGGCGGTGGGCAACGTGCGTGATACTTCTACCAGTCTACCACGGATTCGTACTTGATCAACTCATATCATCAACTTAATGTAAACAATGTCCCCACGGACATGTCCTAAATTTCGATTGACACATTCGCTGCTTTTACTATTCTAATACAGAGGAAGAAAATCGAAGCGCAAAGAAACCAAGGAAGTAATTACCGGGTAAGTTCACTTGTGAAGTGGAGGCCTTGATGGGTGATGAAGAGGAAGATCGTCGAGCGTAAATAGCGAAAGTAGGTTTCGCCACAATGTGCAGCTGGCGAGATCTAAAATCAAAGGAGTAAGAAGACTTTCAAATGCTACAATTTATGGTAAAAGAAAGGTCAACCGGAAGCCGATTGTTGGAATCTAAATAAAAAGGATTCCAATCCTCAAGGAAATGTTGCAAACACTTCAAATGATGGGAGATGGCCAATGGTGCTGAACTACAGCCAACGAACAAACGCCGAGCTACGGAGAAGAGATTTCCAATAATGCCGATGCGTGTGCTTCTCGATTCAGGGGGCCACACCTTTTCCATACGTACTCTATAAGAGAAAATGGTTCAACCACTTTATGAAACCCTATCTACGGAGGATCCTGTCATAGCCTGTAATGATCATAGTGAGCTTTCTCCCTCTAAGATTGTTGGTATTGCACCAAACTACCAAATTGAAGATGTATAGTATGGCACCCATACGGACTATTCAAGAAGTCCGAGCGTATGCTGAAGAGCCTCGAAAAGAACTTGTTGTCTATCCTGGACAACTCTTGGACAGTGATCTTTGACTTGCAAAATTGAAGTCCATAACAAGGATCATGAAGGTAATCACCTCGAGGAGAAATGGCTGGTACATGTAAGTAGGAAAGGAGACAAGATACATTTTCAGCAAATTTGTACATCTGAAGGGAGAGACTCTCAAGTAAGAAGCGAGAAGCTTCAGGTTGCCGCCACGGAAGTAGCCAGTCCAAGTTAGAAGACATGCAATGACATAAGTACACAAAAAACTTGGACCACATATTCGGAAAATGCAAGTGGAACTTGAAGATTCTTGTAGAGAAAAATACTCCATAGGTCCTCATGAAGCGTAATATTACCCTTTTGTGAGCATTGCATCATATGAGCAAGCGATCGTATTTGAAGTTCAACACATCTAATTCTAGAGGCTAAAGCAATTCCTAAAATTGAGTCCATTCCGGCGTATGGCAAGCCCCGTACGCATATCACTAGGAGGGAGCAAATTACTTTGTAGCCATTCATTGATGACGTACTCTAAAGGTGTTAGGTGCTTATCCTATCAAGAGGAAAGCGGATGTGTTTCTTCGATCTTCAAATTCTACAAAGCTAGGTGGAACTTGACTCTTGGCGAGAAGATCAAGTGTCTTGGGAGGACGAGATAATGGAGGAGAATACTGCTTTGTGAAAGAACGATGAATTTTGCAGCAAGAAGGCATCAAAAGGCGATTCGCTCTGACACTCCTCAACAAAATGGAGTGGCGGGCGGATGAGCAGGACTACTGTTGGAGAGAACAAGAGCAATGATGAGAGCTGCAGGCCTAGACAAGAAATTCTGGGCAGAAGCAGTCAGTACCGCCTGTTATGTGGTGAATCGGGCTCCATCAACCGTAATTGAGTTGAAGACACCGATGGAGATGTGGTGGTAAGCGAGTTGACTATTCAAACCTTCATATTTTTGGAAGTCACGTATGCGTGATGTCTGATGCCCAGAAACTACGAAGTTGGATCCAAAGTCCAGGAAATGTATATTCTTGGGATATGCTGAAGGAGTAAAGGGGTACAGCCTGTGGGATCCCACTGCCCACAAGGTTATAATCAGCAGAGATGTTATTTTCATAGAAGACAAAGAACAAGTGCAAGCAGAAAGTGATAGCACTTCAGAAGAGAACATAGAGACTACAACAGTACAGGTGGAAGAGGAAGTTGAAGCTACACCAGAGCACGAAGTACAAGAGCCAGCTGAATCTGAAGACCCAGAAGTTCGGCGGTCAACTCGTACAAGAAAGACACCAAGTTGGCATTCAGATTATATTATTGGAGGCAATGTTGCATACTGTCTTCTAACTGAGGATGGAGAGCCATCAAGTCTCCAAGAAGCACTGAGTAGTTCAGATGCATCACAGTGGATGACAGCAATGCAATAAGAAATTGAAGCACTTCATAAAAATAGAACATGGGAACTGGTGTCACTACCACAAGGAAGAAAGGCCATTGGCAACAAAATGGGTTTACAAGATCAAACGAATGGTGATGACCAAGTGGACCGATATCGCTAGATTGGTGGTGAAAGGATATGCGTAAAGAGGGATCGACTTCAACGAAATATTTTCACCGTGGGTTCGACTCACAACAGCCGAGTAGTCCCGGCGATGTGTGCTACATTCGACTTGCGCTTTGAGCAGCTTAGATGTAAAACCGTGATTTCTTCATGGAGATCTTGAAGAAGAAATTTACATGCTCCAACCGTAAGGATTTGAAGAAAAGGTAAAGAGAACTTGGTTTCAGTTGAACAAATCTCTATACGGTCTAAAACAGGCGCCGAGATGTTGGTATAAGAGATTTGATTCCTTCATCATGAGCCTTGGATACAGCAGACTCAATGCAGACCCTTGTGCATATGTCAAGAGGTTTGGAGAAGAAGATTTTGTCTTTCTGTTGTTGTATGTAGATGACATGTTGGTAGCAGACCCCAACAAAGATCGTGTTCAAGAATTGAAGGCTCAATTGGCTAGGGAATTTGAAATGAAGGACTTGGGACCGGCAAACAAGATTCTAGGGATGCAAATTCACCGAGACAGAAATAATAGGAAGATTTGGCTTTCTCAGAAAAATTATTTGAAGAAGATCTTGCGGCGTTTCAACATGCAAGACTGTAAGCAAATCTCTACCCCACTTCCTATTAATTTCAAGTTATCCTCGAGTATGTGTCCTAGCAGTGAAGAAGAGAGGATGAAAATGTCTCGAGTACCGTATGCATCAGCAGTGGGAAGCCTAATGTTTGCCATGATATGTACAAGACCAGTTGCACATGCAGTGGGAGTGGTAAGTCGATACATGGCAAATCCTGGTCGAGAGCATTGGAATGCTGTTAAGAGGATTCTCAGATATGTAAAGGGAACCTCAGATGTTGCATTATGTTATGGGGGATCTGACTTTATTGTCAGTGGATATGTTGATTCTGATTATGCAGGTGATATTGACAAAAGCAAATCCACTACAGGATATGTGTTCACACTTGCTGGAGGAGCTGTGAGCTGGATTTCAAAATTGCAGTCAGTCGTGGCTACGTCAACGACAGAAGCAGAATATATTGGAGCTACACAAGCTAGTAAAGAAGCAGTGTGGTTGAAGATGGTGTTGGAAGAACTCGGGCACAAACAAAAGAACATTGTTCTATAATCTTGCAAGGAATCCAAAGATTTCATTCAAAGACAAAACTTGAGTTCATCTGCTCGTGAGAAAGTGGAAGAAGGAACTGGATATCAAAAGATTTACATTCAAAGACAACATAGCAGATTTCTTAACAAAAGCAATCAATGCTGACAGATATATATGGTGTCGATCCTCCTGTGGCTTGACGGAGACGTAAGCAACATCAAATGGCAAGGTAGAAAGAATGATGTGAAAATTTGATTGACAGCCAATCAAATCTTCAAGTGGGAGAATTGTTGGTCAAAGTTAGTGGCTGGTTTACATGTCAAAAGTGGCAGCCAACAACTCAAGCTTTGTCAACAATTGCAGCTGAGGCTATTGTTTTGTCAACAATAGCAGCTGCATGACCTCTTCTCTTTCGCCTATAAAAGGAGCTCTCTCCTTCTGAAGAAATGCACCACAACTTGAAGTGAGAGTGAGGGAAGAGTGGGAGAGAAAGAAAGGTTAGAGAGTTGGTATTTTCCTCTTTAA